>OX376696.1:64083327-64347188 GCA_947389925.1 Coelopa pilipes | reverse complement strand
AGTCCCATCGTGAACATGGGAGGCATTCCTTCTCTTCCTCTTCTTCGAGCCGAACGTAATGCCGCTCTCTTCCTCTTCCTCGGCTTCGGCTTCGTCTTCGTCTTGGTCTTCTTCTTCTTCTCCCGTACGTTCTCTCTAAGGCGACTACATTTATTTTTCCATTGTTGTTGTCGTTGTTGTCAAGTTTTTGTATTTTTGTTGCTTGCTGTCATTTGGAGTGTTCTTGTTGTTGCCTTTTTAGTGCTATTTCTGGTACGGTTTGTTATTTGTTGTTGTTGTTGTGATTTCCACATCGCCGATATTAATAGTAATAACCAAAAATAATAATAATTTTTGCCAAATACACCTGTAGGCAGAAAGAAATACTTTTCATGTGGTGCCGGAGGAGCCGGCGAGCCGAGCAACAGACGATGGTGTGTGTGTGTGTGGGAGAGGGAGAGGGAGCGAGAACCCATGGGAATGGAACGGCCGATAGGGCCGGGAACGACACGGGAAAGGGAGCGCGGGGAGAGAAGCGATGCGGAAGGGGAAGAGGATGAGGATGAGGAATTTACGGTGGGCCGGCGAGGCTTGGCTTCGAAACTCCAACCGAAAATACTTCACTGCGGTCGAAAAGACAGGCCAAAGTATCAACCGCAATAAGAACAACAACAACATAACCAACAACACCAATAACGCCAAGAACAACAAACAAAAGCTACAACAACAACAACATTGCCAAAAGGCACCTGTCGCAGGGGGACGAACGGGGAGGGAACGCGGAAAAATCCCATGAAGCCGAAACGATAGTAAATTCTGTCTATTTTTACCAAGAGTGAGAGAGAGAGAGAGAACTTTTTCGTCGTCGACACTTTCGAGCGAGGAGGGGGGGGGGGGTTGGAGGGGGCCAGGGGAGTCCCAAACCCTGCCTTCGTTTGGTCTCGACCGACCCATTCTCAGTAGGCCTCGGTGGATCCTGGACGGACGAATAGAGCGAGGGAACGGCAACAACAACAAAGGCAAAGACAAAGACAATGAAAATAATAACAACAACAAAATAATACCAACACAAAAACAACATGAACTGCAACTACTCGAACTCCCAACCCTGGTTTATTTTGGGTGCTTTTTTACCAACTTTTTTACTATTGCTGTTTTCGTTACAGCTCTTGTTGTTTTTGTTGTTGTTTTATTATTGGAGTAACACCAGTTGTTGTTGTAGCTAGTTGACGTCGTTGTTTTTGGCGGATTTTTTATTTTCATTTTTGGCCCACGGGTTTTCGTCGTTGTTGCTGCTGCTGCTGCTGCTGCTGCTGCTGCCTCCGACTTGTCTATTTCTGGTGGGAGTGTAAAATCGGTAGAACGACGCGGCTCGACTGTCCCTTGCGCAATGCTTCGGTCATCATTTCCAACCACAAGGGAGCAAGAAGAAGAACAACAACAACAACAATAACTTCAACTGCTTTATTTCCGGTGATTTATTTATACCGAGATACGGAAATATGGAATGAGAGGATTAAAATAATCCACCTATATTCCGTGGATTTAATTATGGTGTTTTAGTTCAATTAATTGTGGCAGAAGGGGGCTCAGGAGGAGCGAGAGAGACAGAAAGAGATAGAGAGAGAGAGAGAGACAGAGAGAGTTGGAACGATGGTGCACCTGTTCGTTGTGAATCACGGAGAGTTTTCGACCTGAAGTCGTTGCGGTTGCTCCAACCTCCAACCAAACCACATATCGATGGACATGTGGAATGTTCTCCACGTCATCGGCGTCAGCATCGTCATCTCCACCAACCTCACCATCGTCTTCACCATCATCACCATCGCCATCGCCGGCCGCAGTGACCCACATGGGCTTAATGAATAATAAATCCCAGAATTCCCGACTGCGGACCGCGGACCGCGATCGACGGCGACTCGTGACGACGCCCGGTGAGCAGGCGGCGGAGGACCCGGCGGCGGTCAGGGGAAGGGGACGGGGACGGGGGGAAACTCAGAGGAGCGGGGGGACCCCCCGGGCGAGGTGAAGTCGGCACCAGCGACAAGGAGGGGGAAACAAAAGGAAAAAAAGGAAAAAGGTGATACCAGGGAAAAAATCAAGAAAGAAAATTAAGAGAACAACGCAGAGAAGAAAAGAGAGAAAAATATATAAAGAAGAATATAAAATAAGAATATAAGATAAGAATATAAAAAAAGAATATCAAAAAAGAATACAAAATATAATGTTAAAAAAATATGAAAAAAGACTATAAAAAAGGAATATCAAAAAACATTTAAAAAGAGAGAGAAAAATGCGATGAATAAGGAGGCAAAAAGGGTAGGTAAAGAAAAAGTTAGAAAAATTAGGGAAAAACAAAAAAAAAAAAGAAACGAGCCAGAAAATAAAATTGTCGGAAAAATCCGAAAAGAGAGGCTCGAATTAAAATCACGAAACGTAATTCAGATACGAGCCTAATTCGTACCCGTACACCAGGCACTTAGAATATCAGACTCAGACTCAGACGAGCCGAGCCGGCTCGGGAAGGAGTGGCCCAGGGGCCGGGCCTGCGCGGCGCGGCGCGGAGGGCGCGGGGAACGGTGAAGGGAGCGAGAGGCCGCAGGACGGAGCAGGGTAGGGTCGGGCATCGGTCGGCGTGCAGAGTCGGAGTCGGAGTCGGAGTCGGAGTCGGAGCTTCGAGCTTTGGCATGTTAATCCGACGCGCTGCCGCGTTGGTGCCACGAGGAGGTCAAATCGACGGAGCACACACACACACACACGTGCACACGGAGACAATCACACACCTCACTAACACACACAAACATCCCCACTCACACTCCCAGTCACCGAAACCCAGGCTCAGAGAAGCGAGCGGCAGGCAGACAGACAGAAGGACGGACGGACGGACGGACGGACGGATGGATGGACAGTGGGACGATCAGACGATCAGACGCTCAGACAGCCAGCCAGACACAGTTGGGATGGCGAGCGGGAAAGAGAGCGAAGGGGAGAGCGAGAGGTCGAGCGTTAGATGGACGGGCAGGCGATCTTGGCGGGTGCATGACACAACAACAAGTACAACAACAGCAGCAAGTGCAACAACAGCGAGTACTCGAATGAGCAAAACAACGAGTAGAACAAAAATATCAACGAGAGGAACAACAGCAGCAATATCAGCGAGAGCGACGAGGAACGAGAGGAAGAGGAACAACAACAACAACAACAACAATCGCAAGAAGACAAAACAAGACACGACGACACCTTCTCCTATCCCTCCACCGACGCCGTCCAGCGACCACCATCCTTCGTCTCTTTCCGTCCTCCATCCTCGGCCCCTGCTCGACCCCTGCTCGGCCCGTCCTCGCCCGTCGCTCGGCTCGGTTCGTAAATCGTTCGCTCGCACACCCAGCACACGAAGCATTGTGGGAAAAATAATAATCGAAAGGAAGAGTCGAGACAACAACAAGTACAACAACAACAGCAAGAAACACAGTAACACTAACAACACAGCACAGCCACCAGCACAATAATAGCAACAACAAAAACAATAGCATTGATCTGAGCCGAACCTAGCCTAAGCGACGACGAGCAGTAATAGCAAAAACAACAACAACAACAATATCATCAGCACCAGCTCCGGCAACGGCGGCAACAAAAACAACAGCGGCAATAAGAACAACAACAACAACAACAACAGCACGATCATCGGCAGAAACAACAACAACAAAGTCGTACGCTAACAACAGTTATACAAACCTGGCTCAAACCTGACTAAAAATAGCGCCGGTTGAGGCGACGCCGACGCCGATGCCGACGGCGACGACGACGACGCGACGTCGCGACGTCGGCCTCACCTCGCGACACAGAATTTTTACTCTCACTCTCACTCGCAGTCGAGCGGAGCAGAGCAGCGCAAAGGCGGGCCGAGCCGAGCCGAGGCTGAGCGCGCGATCGGCTCCGGCCGGTCGGTCGGGCTCGCGTCGTTCGCTGGGTTCCGATCGGATCTCTTCGGCCGGCATGGCTTGCAGAGAGCGGGAGCGCGAGCGAGACCGAGAGCGTTAGCGATAAATGGACCTGAAAAGGCTTGTTGTTGTTGGTGTTAAAGTAGGCGTCCACAGTTGTTGTTGGGGTTTTTGTTGGTGTTTTTTCGTTTTTTTCGAAGACATCTCGCATGGGGTGCACAACGAGCCGAACAACAACAACAACAACAACAACAACGACAGAAACAAAAATAAAAAAACCCACACAATGCAACAACATAAATAATTTTTCAAGAATATTTTCGAAAACGGTTTCGACCGGTTTTCCTGAATTTCTGCATGTTAATTTGAATTTCGCGGTTTCGAAGATTTTTTCGTTCTTCGCAAAAAGTCCGCGACTATGGAGACAGGGAGGGAACGAGAGAGAGGGAGCGAGATTGCCGTGATCCCCACGGCCAGATCTACCTGTCGGCAGATCCAATGAACAGCCGCACAGTGGGCCATAAAAATGCCTCCGAGTAATCGCCTCGCGACTTAATGGCGAATTTCTGTCGTCGGCCACCCGTTCCAGCCACCGGCTGCTGGAATTTGCATTCGATTCTGATGCAGTTGCCAGAGTAATTGCGATAATCATTTGCGATATGATCCACTAAATCACAATCGCCGCTGGTCGGGAGCGGGATCGGATCGGATCGGCTCGATCCAAGTCAGGGCTAATTAGTCGGCTCGTTCATCATCGCGGGAGAAGAAGGAGAGAGTGTGAGAAGAGAAAAAATTAATAAAAACTAAAACAAAACGACTTCGCCAATAAGAAAATTAAGAATGAAGAAGAAGAGTAAGCATATTTGTACACAAAATGAGAAACGAAAAAATGAAATGAAAAATAATTTTGTGGAAAGAAATAAACAATATTTTTTTATAATTATTAGTGTAAATATTAGTGTAAAAAATACTCTGAATTTAAATAAATTTCATCTCTTTACATGTTCGTACACAAGTTAAAAAGATAAAAATAATTGCGACAACATTTTCAAACAATTATGAAAAGTTTATATAAATAAAAATATAATAATAATTGAAATATATACAAAAATGTGTCGAATTGATGTATATTTTTATTTTTATTTTTTTTTTTCGATTAAGCTGACCCAACTTTTTACAGTTCTTTATTTGTAAAATGTATTTTCATATGGACAACGTTAACGATATTGTAGCCAAAATACTCGATGGGAAGCCCATTTATTTTATGGACAATTCCAGCGATATTTATGGATGAACCCACGCCGATTTCACCGGAGAACAATCGAGGCCTGCTGCTAATATTAGACGGCTAACAATAGTTTGCGCAGTGATTTCAAAACACAAAAACCCAGTCCTGATGCAGTGCAATCGAAGTGCGAATGTATTTTGGGAAAATTGCGTTTGTGAAAATTGTCACCGATTCACGGATGGAGCCGACGAGACCGCAAATCGATCGAGCGCCCCATGACCACAGTCAACCCACTGACGGTACGGAAAGTGAGCAGAAGGAGAGGAGGAAAATCAGAAAACCAAAACAAGACACATAAATTGATGTTTCTTGCTCGCCGTTGTTGTCGTTGTCGTTGTCGTTGTAGTTGTTGCTGTTACCACCGACCTGCAGTCGAACCGACCGGAGCCCCCGCAACGCCGTCGAGAACAAGAAAATCCCAAATTATTCTCGCGTACACCTCGCCCGCTCTAATTGACAGGTTCGGCGCGCGGCAAGAAATTCCCACACCCCCACTGCCACACACTCACACTCTCGCACTCACACACGTCCGAGCCGCGGCCGCTCCGGCGGAACAGCTGAGACCGCGTCGCCAGACACATCAGAGAGGGGAGCGAGAGAGAGAGAGAGAGAGAGTGGGAGAGCTCGGCTCGTCTGTATTTTCAGCCGCTTCGCCCCCTCCACACACACCCTCACACTCACTCTCTCTCTCTCCCCTGCACTTGTCTGAAGCTTTTTGATGACGCAAATGATTTCCGTCTTCCTTTCGCTCGGAGAGCTTTCGACGTTGTTGTTGTTGATGTTGTTGTGAAGTATTGGCCCACTGAGCCAGGCGCAGGCGCTCAACGAAGACGTCATCGATTTCTGTTGATTTTTTGCACCGACCACTGGGGGCGCCGAGAGCCACGGCGTTAACGGTGACGGTGGCGGCGGCGGCGGCGGCGACGACGGCGACGGTGTTGAGGTGAGAGCGAATGACTGGGAGCGAGCGCACGAGCGAGTGGCGCGCGGGGCGAGAACGAGAGGGCGACACATGGGGGTGCGTTGCCGAGAGTGCACAACGGGACTGTCGAGGCGAAACGAAAAACAAAAACAACGACCCAGCGAGCAACGAGTGAGCGAATGAACGAACGCTCGAGGGAACGGACGAGAGACGGAACGAGGGAACGGACGAGTGAAGGAACGAGGGAACGAACGAATGAGCGAGCGAGCGAGCGAGCGAAGAGCGTACGAAGCACGTTGGCTGTTGTTGTAGTTGTCGTTGTTGTTGCTGGTGCCGGATGATGATGGCTCGGGAATGACGTAATATGGCCCAGACTCTCATTGTTGGTGCGGTTGATGGTGGTGTTGTTGTTGTTGCTGTTGTTGTAGTTGTCGGTGCGCGCGCGACCGCCGCCGGCCCGACTGCACACGACGAGGCGAGGTAGGTCGTGCTTTATTTCTGCGCTCGCTGCCGCCAGCTGCTTCTTCGTGCGGCCGAGCGAGCAGCCGCCGACGACGACGACGACGACGACGACGAGCGAACGAGCGAAGGGACGAGTGCGATGCAGTTGTTGGTGTGCCCATGGGTGTGTATACGTGTGAGTATGGGTGTGTGTGTGTGTGTCAGCTGCCGCTCTTCGCCGATTTTCGCCTGTGTGAAGCGAATCGATGCGAAGTCGCCGTCGTCGTCGTCGTCGTTGTCGGCGTCGTCACTGGTCGTGTTGCGGGGTTCGTCGGCGGCGGAGCGGCGAATATAGTCGCGTGTAACCGTAAAGATAAGTTCAGTCGCGTCACAGACGCCGCATTGTTAACACTCGAACCCGACGAGGCCGAGCCCGAGACCGAGACCGATACCGATACCGATACCGAGACGGAAACCGGGAAACGGAAGTTCACCAGTCCAATGAACGAACAAATACAACAACAACAAGAATCACACAACCACTAAAAGTATAAAAAACTGCCCTGGAGTTTTGAAAAGTAAAAATCGCCTGATGAAAATCGTGAAACGTTCGTCGTCGAAACCGAGAGTCGCAAATCGAATGTGAGTGAGTGCAACAACAAGGTCCAGAACATTTCGGCGTTGGTGAAAAATCTCTCTAGAAGCGCGAACCGCGAGCCAAATTCAAAAATCAAGAACAGAAATTCCAATACGCGAAACAGAAGAAGAAGTTCAACATTAATTAATTCAGAAATTCCAGTTTGACGCGCCTGACAAACGCTGACAATTGAAATGCACCAGAACCGCGCGACGGGACGAGCGATAATTAATTCAAATCCGTGTGGACAAAACGAGAAACTGGCGAGTGAGGCGAGCTTTGAATGAATCTTGAAGTCGTCGTCGTCGTCGTGGTCGTCGTCGTCGCCCAGTGAACTCGAAGCCACCTCGGAGCCGCCGAGCAGGAACCGGAAGTGCACCGAGACCGTTAGGACGCGAGCGACCCGGTGCCACACGGCGTATGAGGAACGCGGATCGCGCGACTCGCCGTCAGCAGAGACGCCCCCGACAACAACAACAACAACAACAACAACAACGTCGCAGTCAGCGACTCAGCGACTTCCGACAAAACTTTAAATTCGCATCTTCCCGCACTCGCCTGTGAGGACGTCTGCGTCCCGTGAACCTGCGGCCTCGCCATCGCCCTCGCCCCGTGATCGCCGCCGTCGCCGCCGTCGCCGCCCACGCCTGCTCGCGCCGTCCTTGTGGGAGCCGCGACGTCACCACGCTGACGTAGGCGCCAGGGGAGTCCGAGAAATCCGAATCTCCGAATCGAGAGCGAACGTGCTCGGAGGCAGACCGAGAGGGAGCGAGAGCCAAACGAAAACAAACGAGACCGCGACGACGAGAGAAAAGCGAAGAGGGAATAGAGAGAATAGAGAGAATAGGGAGAAAACAGACGAAAGAAGAACCGAGTCCGAGTGGAGGCCAAGACGAGGAGCAAAATTCGAACACAAAGACCGAGCCACGGAGGAGCCGACCGGGAGGAGGAGGAGCGGCGGAGGAGGAGGAAACCCGAACGCAACGCCGCCCGCGTCCTGCGTCAGAGCCATCGAGTCGCCGTGCTGGAGGATCCGGGCGCCCCGACGCGCCGCCTGAGGGTCCCCGAGCCTTCCACAGGTGCCTATTGAGTGTTGTTGTTGCCATTTCCTTGTGCCACCATTCGTTCGTTCGTTCGTTCGCTTCCCTCGTCCATGTGATATCATTTTGTGTTTGTGTTGTGATTTTATTTATTTTATATCATTCCCTCCTCGCTCGCCACGCTTTGTTTCGTTTCGTTTCGATTCGATTCGTTTCGTTTGAACCTGTGCTCAATGTCGGTGGAGTTCGTGCCGGAACTTGTCGCGAATTGGCTCGAATAGCGCCTGAAAATCGTCGCCTTTTCGACGGACTTTTTGAATCAGTCTTGTGAACAACGGTGTTCTTGTGGACGACTTGACTTAATTGACTTTTGCATTGATTTCCAGGATTGCGACGAAACCTCGCGACGACTTTGATGCCCACATTCTCTTCCCAACTTCATCGTTCTGTGCTCTCAACGTCGCCCCTTAACTTTGCCCCCTGACTAAGTGCCTACATCTAGTGCTCAGTGCCTTTACTTTGGTCGCCGAGCTCCGAGCTCCGATCTCTGAGAATCGGCCTCCAACACCGCGATCCCAAACCTTCGCCTGCGCTTCAACTCCGCGTTCCCCGAACTCCGTGCTCCAACTGCTTGCGATCATTTCTGTCGTCCGCGGGCCGCCCCTCGAAGACGATGCCAAGAGCCGAACCCCAGCCTGAACCTCAGCCTCAATAATGCGTAATCGCCTTGCGTCGCTGATCGTGGTGAAGCAAGAACCGACTGCTGCAGCTGGGCCGGCCGTGGGTGGTCTCGGTGTCGGTGGTGTTGGTGGTGTTGGTGGAGCTGGTGGTGCTGGTGGTGTTGGTGGCGTTGTTGTTGTCGGCGGCGAGGGTCGCTCGAGGGCCGCCGCGCACCATCCCTTCCTCGTGGCGGCGCACTACAACAACAACAACAACAACAACAACAATTGTCACAATCTCAATAACAATAATAATAATCACAATAATAACAACAATAACAATCACAGCAGCAGTACTCAAAATCACAACAACAATATTCAGCTGAATAATAATCGCCACAACAATAACAACAACAACATCAACAACAACAACTACCTAAACAACAACGACAACAGCCATAGCAACAGCAACGGCCATCAGAACAATCTCAATAATAGTAACAATAATCACAACAACAACAACCAGCACAACAGCAACAACAACACCCACCACCACAACAACAACACCCACCACCACAATCAGAACTCCAGCCATCACAACAACAACAGCAACAACAACAACCACATCTACAGCAGCCAACACTACCACGCCAATGGGATCCTGGCGATAAAGGCCGAGGCCGGCTTCAAGTCCGCCCAGGCCGCCCAGGCCGGCTTCCCGCACGCCGCCGTGGTCGCCGCCCTCGCCGAGATCAACAACAACTCGAGCCACAGCCAGAACCTGAACCTGAACCTCAACCTGAACCTGAACCTGCTGCCGCCCCCCGACGACGCCGTCCACGCCCCGAACGCCTGCCTGGGGAAGAAGCCGCCGTCGCTGCCGCCGGCCCCGACCCTCATCTACCCCTGCCGCAACCTCTTCCCGGACGGCTGCGACATCTCGGCGCACGTCGCCTGCTCGAACTTCGAGCACCAGGGCTATCAGAGGGCCAAGAGCGCCAAGAGCGCCACCGACCCCAGCCCCGGTGCCGGCTGCGACTTCTTCAAGACCGAGCCGCGCTTCGAGGACGAGGAGGAGGGGGCGACGCTGGGCGGGCGCAAGGACGCGTTCTACGGCGCCGACCCGGACCCGGACCCGCAACCCGACCCCGACCCGCACGCCCAAAGTACGTATGCCGAGGGTTCTTCGGCTCCCTCTCTTGGTGGTGGGCATGGTGGAGGTTTTAGCTATGATGGTGATCACGATCGTGATCGTGCAGGTGTTTCCGACGACTTTTCAGGGGACTCCGGGGTCTCCTTAAGAGGAGAACGTCGGCTTCTTGTGGAATAGAAATGTCACTCATACGCCGCGGCTTCCCGGCGCGAACGGAAGCGATCTTCGTGTCGCTCTCGCGGCGCGGCTTCCCATGGAGCTCGCATTAGTCAAGAGCGAGCGTGAAATCGACAGCGGACCTGGGCGCTGGGAACGAGTTCAGCCGAACTCCGTTCGTCGGGGCGTATGATGAACAAATCGTAAATCTTGCTCGTGCCCCGAGGGCGAGGAGCGCGGGGTCGATCGAAATTTTGACTCACGGACGGGCGGACGGACGGACGGACGGACGGACGGAGAGAAAATCATTGGAAAAGGCGCGAAAATGAAAACTCGACGATGCCATGCCGCTGTTGTTGACGGCGTCGATGACGACACGGCGGCAATAAATACTGTAAACAAAATAAACGCCGCGAACATGGCATGTGAGCGCGCCACAAAGAGAGCAAGCGGAGGAGCGAGAGAGAGGGAGACAGAGGAAACCGAGACACGTGAGAGCTGAGTGCAGAAAATACTCATCTCTGACGTAAAATGATTTATTTTCATCATCAATTTCGAGTTTCGTCTTTTTCGTCTCTGCTTCACCTCCTGTCTCTTCTTCTTCTCTCCTGCTCCCATGTCTTGTGCCTGGGTTTGTTGATGTTTGCTGCGGCAAAAACAACAAACACAAGTCGACCATCAAGTCGGCCAAATGCAAAACGAGAACCGAAACAAAAACAAAAGCAACAGCAACAGCAACAGCGACGGATTGTTTGAAAACAGAAGCCACAAATTATTATTAGTTTCATTCAAATCGGCAGCCGCAGCGACGTCAAACGACGTTGCCGTTGCCGACGGCAAAATGCACTGGGAGAAATCGGAAATCGGTTGCCTTGAGTTTGAGTGAAGAATTGGGGATTTTCTCACATTTTGCAATGGGTTCCTGCACCTTGTTAAATCGTCTTCTTTCAGACGAGAATCTTGTGGGAATTCCCTCCCCTTCGTCCGCCTCTCCTCGGTGCACTCTCCGCGTCGCCGACTTCAATTCGTCGCCATCCAGATGATGCCGCGACGTCCACGTCGTTGTTGTTGTGGTTGCCCTTGCTGTTACTGTCTGCCGGCGTCACGGCAGTCACATGAACTTGAACGTAGTGCAGTCGTCACCACCAGCGACGTCGTCGGCTTGGCGCAGTGGGGCCTCTTAGTCAGCCCCCAGGTGGCGTGAGTGACGAAGCAGGGGCCACGGAGGAGGAGGAGGAGAAGAGAGGCCAGGGTGTCGGAGGAACAGGGGCGGCGGATGGGGAGAAAAAGTCTCTATTTCGCACACCTCCAAATGCGAAATTTCCTCGCTCTCGCCCGCACTCTCTCGTCTGTCGTCTGTCGTCAGTTGTGATCCGACGGATGCGATTTTGGGCCGTCTCGAGGCGAGGGCCGTCGGGCTTCCGGCGCTCCCGCAACTGCGTCAACGGTCGCCGCCCCTCCGCCGGCGGCCCACGGCGATGCCACGAGAATTCGTCATAATTTCCCGTGCTTGCCGCTTCCCCACGCCGCGGTTCGACCGGCCCACGGCACATGAAATAGTTCGCTTTGGCCGCAGTTCTTTCGTCGTAATTTTGAGGTCTCGGGAATCTTTTCTTGTTTTCTTTTTCGTCCACTTCCCGTTGACAGTTCGTGAATTTATTCTCTAATTGCAAGAGTGATCTATTTATCATCTCTATAAATATTCCACGTACGGACTGAGGTGGTCACGAGTCGCGGATCGCGGGTCGCCTGTCGCGGGCGATAATGAGAATTGGGGCTTGGGGAAAATTACGTTTGTTTTATTACTTTTTTGTACATTTTTTATTGCTTCAGTATCAGACTGATCAGGGAGGGACTCAAGGGGTCGGAGGGAAAGATCCAGCGACTTGGCCCACTGATCCTTTAACCCGCTGCCTCCAATGCCAATGCTCTCGCATTTCGTTGGCCACGTTTCGGCAGTGACAAAACAACAGCAGAAAATCGACTCGAAGCGACGCGATCGCGTCACCGATTGACTGGACGTGACCTCAACTTAAGCCGACTTCTTTTCGCCGCGATTGGCAGCCTTGGAGCGGTCGAAAGACGGCTGTAGCGGTCGAAAATCGAGAAAATCCCATCCACCATGACGTGGTCGGGTCGTTCGTGGTCGCTGGCCAAGAGTTCTTGGCGAAGGACCGACTCACATGCTCCGGCTCTGCAATTAATCAATTGATTCGGTGTTCATATTGCAATCGTGTTCTAATCACGAACTTATCACTGAAATTATGTTAACACCTTGTTCGCGAGTCGATTAATTCTCTCGGGTTTCAAACCGTCCGTCCGTCCGTCCGTCTGTCGCTGTACCCGTTTACAGATGGCGCCCGGCGTCGATCGGTCGATCTCGCTGTAACCCGATGATGATGAATGGCGTCGGAATCGACCGGTGTCGGAGCCGCAGTCGGCGGGGCGTCGCCGGTCGACGTGGGGTCGATTTTTGCGAACTCATCGGATTTTATCGATTATGCCGATTTGCGATTTCTTCGATTTGTGCGAATTTTTCTTCGTATTTTTCTGCTTTATTTATTGTTAGTTTTTGACTTCGATTTGGTCCACTGTTTTTACTCATTTCAATTTTACCCAGATAGTTTTGGATGCTTTTGTTAGTACTTCATTTATTTCTATTTTATACTATGTTTTGATTTTAAATTTGATGATTATTTTGCTATTTATTCATTTTGTTATTCCATTTTAATACTATGTAATATTATTTGTCCTTATATTTTAACTGATTTTTGGTTTGCTTTCCATTTTGTATTTAGTGATTTCAATTCATTTGATTTTACTTTTATCTTCATTTTCATTTATTTCCGTTTGATTTTATTTTATTTCAAATTTGTTATTTATGTATTTTAAATTTATATTATCATTTCGTTCATTTTTTCATTTTTATTTTCACTTAATTTTCTTCTCATTTTCATTTCAATTTCCATTCAAATTTTTAATTTTTATTTCATTTTAATTCTTCTCCATTATATTTTTATTGCCTTTATTTCATATTTAATTCTCCGTTTGCCTCTGAATTAGTAAAACCCATTTGTTTCATTTTGAACTGCGCGTTTTAAACGATTTTTTCTGGGTTTTTTGAATTTGTTTCATGTTTCAACTCCATGAGTTTTTTTATTTATTTGTGTTGTGGTCTCTAAATCTGCAATTTTTATGCCACCGATGGTATTGATTATCGTGTTTGACTGCTTAATTATCCACGGGCTTAATTTATGTGATTTTGATATCTGTGACTGCGACCGCTGATGGATCGCGCCACCGATGGCCGAGGACGGTGAGGACGAGGGCTCCGATGGCTTCGTTTATGACGTTGTCTTGGACCCGGGCTTCGCCTTCATCTTTGTCTTCCCCTTCGCCACCACGCTTCTGTCCCTCGGTGCTTCGTCTCTCAATTTGGCTCCAGTTCCGACTTCTGCTGTCCATCTGACGTCGTCCATCGCAGTCGAGGAGGAGACGTCGCTGACGATGGAGGTTGTGCAGATGATCACGATGTTGATGAATGCGATGATGATGATTACGATGATTTATATGACGACGATCAGAGGGTTTCGCTTTCTGCTGTCAAAAATCGATTCGACGAGATTACACAATTAATTACCAGGCTCGCGAGGGTACCAAAATAGACTCCGATTCGAGCCCCAGCCCGAATCCATCCAGGCCAGGCCGGGCCGGGCCGGGCCGGGCCCATTGAGAGGCCACAAAGGTGTGTTGGCCCACTTCGACATGGGTGGATCGAGGGAAGAAGGTTGAAACGACTGGTGGTTGAAGCGACTGCTGGTTAAAGCGACTGCTGGTTGAAGCGACTGCAGTTGAATCGCCTTCTGTTTGGATCGTGTTCCACTGGATGCGACTCCTGCTTGAATCGTCCGGTGGTTGGAGCGACGACGACGTCTGCCAGCCCTGGTCGGCCCCACTCGAGCGGGGTGCGTAAAAAATTCCCCAACATCCTCCTCGCTCCCAGTTCACATTCCTCGCCCGCCCATCGGTCGCTGGTCGGTGAATCGTTTGCGAGGGAATTTCGAAAATTCGCACGTTATTTTTAAACAGCGACTCGAAATAAAACACTTTGTGTCGCACTGGCAGACAGACCGACGGGACGACAGACAGATGGACGGGCAGACGGACGGACGGACGGACGGACAGGTAGGAAGGAACGACAAGTGATTGTAGGCAAATCGAAACAAAAGCCAGGAAGTGTTCAGGAAAAAAATGCCTTGACGATTGAAGAAATCTCCACCGATTCCTTTCCTGAATTCCTTCCCTGGTCAACTCGTCGAAACCTCTCTAAAACTCGCCGATCCCGCCACTGGCTTCGATCGGCAGCCAGCTATATTTAAATCCGGCAGCGCCACAGGTCGTGTCGTCGCAGTCAACGTCATCAACGTCTTGCGGCCGTCCGTCCGTCCATCGCTTCCACTCGTTTGCCTGTTGACTCTGCAGCTTTGTCTCTGTTATCTCGAGGTGGTTGTTGCCATTGTTGTTGTTCTTGTTGTTGCCATCGCCGTTGTTGTCGTTGTTGTTTTCGCCGCCGCCCGATTTGTCTTCGTCTGCGCTGATGGTGTCGATGTTCTCGCAATTATTTTTGCGCAATCGATTCCGCATATCAGAGATTTTGTTTTGATTTCGGTTTCAATTAAGAATTCTGCTCAAATGCAGCCAAGTGGGATGAGCGGGAGGTCGGGGAGGTCGGGGAGGTGACCACGAAGAGGTTGAGGAGGTGATGACGATGAGGTGGACGTTGAGCAAGAGGTGGAGACGACGAGGGGGTTGCGGTGGAGATGACGAGGAGATCGATGAGCGAGGCGTGGAAGCGGTGACTCACGGGCTGCGAGGCGAGGGGCGGCGAGTGAGAGGGGGCGTGGCGTGCAGAGCGAAGGCGCGGTGGACCGAGTGGCGTCGCCTCGAATCGTTCGATATCGCGCCGGTTGGGATCGACGCGAGTTGAGGCGACTCGACTCGATTGCGATGGCCGTAATTGCGACGTGTGCTGAGGTGGGCTGAGGGGCTGAGTGGCTGCGGGAGGGGACGGAAGGGCGCGGCGAGTGCGAGCCGAAGCCGGCCGAGGCGGGGTGTCGCAGTCGCAGTTGTTGTTGTTGTCGTCGGAGTCGGTGGCTCGGGCAGCGACCATTGAATGCCTCATTCCCCACATTCCGCAGGCCCAGGCCTCAGGCTTCGGGCCTCGACCACCTCCCCCACCCCTTCCTGCTGCCCATGCCTCGACCTCCTCCCCCCCGGGAATGTGGGGCCAGTCGCCGGCCGGCCGCTCGGTCAATTGGCGATCGCCGATTGCTGCATCTCTAATCGCGATTTATTTTCGCCTGCGAATTAACGAGATGCGATTTGCGCGATGGCAAAATCCACAACAACAACAACAGCAGCTACAAACCATCTATTACAACAACAGTGACAACAACGATGACAACAACGATGACAACAACAAGGACAACAACATCGACGTTCGATTAGAACGAGGAGGCGACGTTGGGTTGGAGGAAGTTTTGCTATTTTTGAAAATTCAGCTAAAATTAAAAATTGTCGCTTTTATAGCAATGCGCTTTTGTTGTTGTTGTTGTGCAGGTTGTTGGTGTGTGATTTTGTGTTGCTTTTTTGAGTGGCTTTCTGTTGTTGTTGTTGTTACTTTGCTACTTCTGATTTCTGAGTCAGACGACGGCTTCCTAGGATTGTGATGAGAACGTGTTTATGGAAAAAAAAAAAACATTTAAAATCCCTTTCTTCACTTTCATATCAAATTTATTTTTTCCAATGATTCTTTCATTTTTAATTTTTATTCTAATTCAATGTCAACTATTTTTTTCAGTTTTATTTTCACCTTTTTTACAATTTATTTTCATTGTTTGTAATTATTTGGTAATTTTTTTAATATTTCTATATATATTTGATATTTTATTTGTCATTTTTATACAATTAAAAATTTTTTTTCTCAAACAATTTTTATCCAAAATAATTTGTGGACGTAATTTTTGCAAAATTTTCCCTCCAACAGCCCGGCGTTGTCAATTTTCGAATAATTGAGCGCTTGGCAGAGGGATTCGGCGATGAAATCATGAGCCAACTTTTTGACCAAAGGACTTCCCAAAGCCGTGTCTCAAAGTCTGTCTCTCTCTCTCTCTCTGTCCGTCTGTTCATTTGTCCAGCCTCCCTCCCCATCTCCACCGTCGAAGCAACCACGGCACGAATCGCTCTTGGTGCAGCCCGGCCAAACGCTACGATTTATTGTAATTGGGGGCTCCGAGATGGCCGAGCGGACGACTGAACGACCGAACGACCGAACGACCAACCGACGATCGCTCAGTCGATCGACCGATCGCCGGTCCGACTCCTCCGATCCACCGGCCGGCCCACCAGCGGCAACAAAGTACCGGAGCTGGGAAGGGGGAAGAGGAAGAGCTGTAATTGAATACTGCAGCGTGTAATTGGGTATTGAATAATATTGGGTTATTAGCGAGGATTTGCGGACAGCCGTTTTTACGATTTTATTTTTTTCAGATTTTTCCCCTCTTGTCTGGAGTTTGTTTTTGTTTGTCTTTGCTCTGCGTTTCGTCCGTCTTTGGTCGGTCTTTGGTCGGCCTTTGGTCTGTTGTTGGTCTCTCTCTGGGCCGCCTGATGTCGGCTTTCGGCCGCCTCTCGTCCCTCTCGATCCCCAGTCGCTCTGCTGGCTGCGAAGGAGTCGCAACTCTGGGCTCGCCCGACAATTTGGCCAGATTGAGATATTAATGGCCCGGTGATTGAATATCAATTACTGCTAATTCAATTACTCCGTCGTAGGAGTTTTCACTCCAAGGCGGTCGTAGGCAGAGAAAGAGAGAAGGATAACATAAATATGTCGTTTAAAAATAAACAAATGTGTTGTTTTCAAAATACAAATCTATCGTTAAAAAAGCACCCGAAGACGTCTTCAAGACAAGAATAAGTTATTTTTACAAAATTATCCTCCCGAACCACAGGTAACTCAATTTATTGTGACCTTTAAGGGATTTCTTAGCAATTTCCGCGATGTCAGTCAGTGGGATTGATGAGAAAATTTCCAGAAAAACAAAAAGTAACAAGATGAGAAAATTAAAAATAACGAATAATAGCAATTTTCAACATCTTCAACTACAATTAGAACAAATAAACCAACTACTGCAAGAAGATTTACGCACTCTCTCACACACAACTACCTCGATTAACTTACGACCCTCCCCCTGCCACCGCCGGCCCTCCTGAGCCACCCACCTGGTGCTCGCCGCCACCCACCGCCTGAGGATCCACGCATTTCGGCGCACACTTTGACGTCATTGTTGGCGGCTGTTGTTCACGCTGTTCCCTTTATTGTTGTTTCTATTGTAATCTTTTTGTTGCTGTTGTTGTTGGTCGTCTTGTTGTTGTTGTAATTCCTCTCGTGTTTGTTGCCGCCATCGTTGCTCTGGCTGCGAGCGAAGCGACGACGTTGACCGAGGTGGAAATTAAAGGATACCCGAGAGCGCGTGGGGAGAGGCAGCGAGAGAGGCAGTGATCGAGAGAGAGAGAGGGGGGGGGGACGGCGACAATGAGTTGGTGGGCGTGGGTGGTGGGGGGTGGTTTTTATCGATCGGCCTCCACTAATGAAAGTGGGTCTGCGTCCAACGCCAAAGCCAAGGACGTCATTGTTTGCCGCTCGGCTCAACTGCGTCGTGTGCGTGCCAGTGGCTCTCCCTCTCTCTCTCTCTCTCTTTCTCGCTCTCCCACCCGCGCCATCTCGTTATCTGCCGCCCTCCTTCTGGGCCCGCGTGGGCTCGGGTGGCTTCAAGTGAGTGGAAATGTTTGCGTCTTTTTTACTGAGCGCCACCGTCACGTGAGCCAGTGTGTGTGTATGTAGCAGGGACTTGTGTGCATGAAGGAGTGTTGTGTGCGTGTGTGTGGCTGTGTGTAGCAGGGTATGTGCCTGTGTCAGTGCGGGAGTGACGTGAGCCGCGGTTGCGAGGCAACGACAGCGACAAGAACGAGGCAAGAACGACTTTGAGCGGACAACAAGAACAATTCACACGGTACAACAACATCAATGGGGCAGCAATAGTGAGCGGGCAACAACATCAGTAGTTAGGGAACAACAACAACAACAAGTAGAAGTAGAAGTATAAGAAGAAGCAGCAGCCCATGGCCAAGGAAATTATTTATAAATTACGTTCTTTGGGAGCAGCTGATGTTCGATCCACATCTGGGTTCGAGTCGTGTCGTGTCGAGTGCGTGGATGTCGTCCTGGTCTTTGTTGTTGTTGTTGTTCCCATGCTTGTAGTTGTTCCTTTCGTTCGTGTCGTTGATTTGATTATGTTCAGGATTTGCTGTTGGCCCAGACTCTGAGGTCTCTGAGGACATTTAATGACGTTATAATTGGTGAATACTTGGACGCGGGGCAAACAGACAATCATAACAACAACAACAACAGCAACAACAATACGAATTCCAGTGACGACAACACTAATGGGATAATTACAATAAAAACAATTACAACAGCAGCAATGGTGAAGTCACGGCAACATTTCAAAGCCGTCGATTCCATTGACCTTCCGTGGGAAACGTAGAGAAAATTGCGGGAGGAGAAGAAGAAGAGGAGGAGGAGGAGGAAGAAGAAGAACAAGGACACCTTACAACTGTCCCTGTAATTGTCCTTGTAAGAGTCGTGTGCCGCGGCATTAAAAAGTTTTTAAACAACTTTCCATTCGTCTCTGAATTCTCATATTTTATTTAAATGTTTGACAGACAAAATGTAGGAAAATTATTATTTTTAAATTTAAAAATATTCATACTGAAATATTCATATAAAAAAGAATGTAGTTTTTGGAAAATCATTAGAGGATTTTTCGCTTTCCTCTCCAATAAGACAGGGGAAGTTTAGAGGAACAAATAAAAATAGATTCAAGAAATAAAAGAAATAAAAAAACAAAAGATATGAAAAGAGGAAGAAAGCAAAGGAAAAAAGAATTGGAAAGAAAAGAAAAGGAAAAAAAATAATGGAAAAGGAAGGAGAAGGAAAGCAGTGAGAAGAAGGGGCGAAAAGAAAGAAGAAGCACAGGGAGCAAACCCTGAGCAGCTGACGAAAATAGGCGAAAGCTGCTCGTTCTCCCTCCCACTCCCTCCCTCTCTGTCTACCTCCCACTCTCTCCCTCTCGCTCTCACCTCACTCTCTCCCCCTCCTCAGCCACGCTCTCTCTCATCGCCGGAGCTCTCTCTAGTATCGAATTCTCTCACGCCATTCGCACGCGCTCTGCTTCTGTCCCTGTCCCCCTCGCTCTCTCTCTCTCTCTTGCTCTCGGTCTCCGGCTGCGTGAGCGCGTGTGAGTCTGTGTGCGTGTGGGTGGGCTCGGCCGACCGCCGTTCGTGATTTCACCGACAGCCGACAGCCGACAACGACGACGTCGTCGACGAGGTCGTGAAAAACAAAACAAAACAAACCAGTGAGGAGGAGGAGGGAGAGGGAGAGCGGCGGGAAGGGGACGAACGGACACGAACACGAACGACCTTGAGCGGCGACGCCACCACCGACGACGGGCGGACGGACGGCCGGAGAGGGAGAGGGCGGGGGTGGGGCGGGTGCTGCAACTGGTGACGTCATGGAGCGGCGCATGTTTCGCTCGGCGCTCGCTGTTGCCGCGCACGGCCTCTCTTCCCCCCCCCCCCGGGCCCCTCCCCCTCGCGCTCGAGTCCAACCCCCGGAATTAAGGCCATCATCGAGGGGTGGACGACTGTCGTTGTCGTTGTTGTTGCTGCTGCTGTTGGGGAGTTTCTTCTTTTTTGTTTTGCTTCTCCTTTTCCTCGTTCTCGATCGATTTTCCACGCCACAAGCACGTGACGCCCAGCTGAGGGGTGCGGGGGAGAGAAGGGGGCGACGGGGCGACGGGGCGACGGGGCGGGACGGGGTTGGCGTCTCTCGCTTTAAGACGCGCACAGGGCATTCGTTTGAATTTAAGGCTCGCAGATCGGCGTTTTATTGATTGATTTCCCCAGTTGGAGCCGATGTTGGAGCGACGGGGCGAAGATGGGTTTAGTTCGAGTTTTTGTTGTACTCGCTCGCCGCGACCTGTTTTGGCGTTTCTCCTGACGATGTCGTCGCCGTCGTCGCCGTCGTCGCCGTCGTCGCCGTCGTTGTTGCCGCTGGCGAGGGGCGTGGGTTACAAGCTGTTGACCAAGTTACAAAAGCCTCCACGCCCCAGCCTAGCGAATGGACCAACAAGAAAAAGCCTCAACAACAACAACAATAATAATATAAAAACAAGAAAAACCAAATAAAAAAACTAATATATAAAAAACTAGAAAAACAACTAGTGAAACAACAAAATAAAAAACAAGGAAAACTATTTTTTAATCAACAAATAAATCATCAAACACAAAAAAAAATCAATAAAAACAAAGACAATGAGAAAATCACAACAACAACAATACGTTAAGAGAATACAATAAATGGAGACAACAACATAAAAGACAACAATATTACAAAGAAAGAAACATTTGAACATTTGAAGCCTACGACATAAAAAACAACGAAAACAACAATTGTAAAAAGAGTAACAAAATTAAACAACATGTGTGGCAACAACAACAACAACAACAATGTGGAAAGACAACAAGAAAAACTAACAATAACAAGAGGCCAAAAGCAACAAATTTACAACCCAAAACACATAAAATAACAATATCAAATACAACAACAGCACCAAAGTCAGGCCACAACATTTGAGCCGGCAACATGAGTAGCAACAAAATTTACGAAAATTAAAAAAAAATTAACAATGGCAACAACAACAACAGCAATAAAACCAGCAACCACAATGGGCAACGACAACGCATCGCCAGCCGATGCGAAGATGATGATGATGATGATGATGATGATGATGACGACGACGATGGCGTTGTGAATGACAATGATGATGCAGACGAAGAAGAGAGAAAACGAGGAAGATGGAGAAGAAGAAGAAGAAGAGGAGGAGGAGAAGGAGGCGAAACCCAATGCTGTTGCCAAACGGTAGCCGGGGTCTGCGCCGCCGAGGTTTTGTAAAAACGCATAAATTTTATCGGACAATCAATCGATCAATCAAACAATACGGCGGCGAAGGCGCTTCTTCTTCTCCTTCATCATCTTCTTCTTCTTGTTGTTATTGTTGTTGTCGTTTTGGTCCAAGTTGTTGCCGCAGTCGTTGCATTAGCCAAGAGACACGAAAACATGTTCCGAACATCGACGTAGACGTCGACGTCGCGGCCGGCGTCGCTAACGAGCGCTGGGTGGACGAGGAGGGAGAAGAAGAAGAGGAATAAGAAGAAGAAGAGGAAAAAGAAGAAGAAGAAGAAGAAGTGGCGGCTGCTGAAGAAGTGACAAGAAACATGGCTTTGTTGGGCAGGCGATATTGGCAACAACAACAACAACAACAGCAATCACCGAAGAATAAAAATTAAAAAAAAAACAAAAAACACCAGTAACAACCATATTAAAAGAGAAACAGCGAAAATAACAACAACAACAACGAACAACCAAAGCGAACAAAATTGAAGAAAAAACACATCTTCAAAAATCAATAGGAACGACGAGAACAACAACAACACCGACAACTAAAACAATAAGAACAACAACAACAACAATCAGAAATATACGAAATCAAATAGAAGAAGTAGGTAAAAGCAATCAAAAGATGTGATTACAACAACAACAACAACAACAATAACAACAACAATAGCAACGGCAACGGCAACTAAAATGAGTGGCTACCGAGGAGAGAAAACAACAACAACGACAACGAAAACCGAAACCAACAACAATTTGGCCTGTAAACAAGCCAAATTTGTGAAGACGACAGCCACAACAACAAATGAGTGACTGCGGTTTTGACAACAACAAAATCAACAAAATAATGAAATTTTGCGAATTTAGCGACAACCACAACAACAACAACAACGACCACACATACCAATTTAATTTACAATTATTAAATGCTGCGAGTCGTCAAGTGAGAATTTTTTCCCTCTCCCTCTCCCTCTCTCTCTCTTTCGTACGCACACACCCAAACACTCTCGAGATTTCTCTCGCCAACGTTCTCTCACTCCCTCTCCCTCTCTCGTTCCTTCCCAAAATATTGCGCTCTCTCTCGCTCGCACCCTGTCCCTCTCTCTCACGAAAACGAAATCCTTGAAAGTGCGAAATTTACGTCGTTGTTGTCGTCGTCGTTGTTGTTGTTGTTGTCTGTGTCAGTTTTGCCAAAATGAAACTGGTTGTTGTCGAAAATTTATTACAACAATAACAACAACAGTAATGACTACAACAACACTAGTAAGAGCTTCACATGAAACTTCCACTTATGAACATTCTGAGGAATCTTTGTAAAAAATTTAAATTTCCGAAAATCAATTTATTTTCTTGCGATGACAACGACGCACAGTGGGTCCAATGCACGTAAATCAACGATACAAAATGTTTATTGAGGAACCTCGAATCCCATCCACTTCACTTGAAATTTCCTCAAGTTTTTGAAAATCTCACAAATTTTTGAAACTTTCACAAATTTGTGAAATTTTCACAAATTTTTGAAATTCTTACAATTTTTTGAAATTTTCACTAATATTTGAAATTTTCAAAATTTTTACAAATTTTTGGAAACTTTCACTTAAGTTTGAAATTTTCACAAATTTTTGAAATTTTCACAAATTTTTGAAATTCTCACAATTTTTTGAAATTTTCACAAATTTTTGAAATTTTCTCAAAATTTGGTATTTTCACACATTTTTTGAATTTTCACAAATTTTTGAAATTTTCACAAATATTCGAAATTTTCAAAATTTTTACAAATTTTTGGAAACTTTCACACATTTTTGAAATTTCGAAAATTTTTGAAATTTTCACAAATTTTCAATAATATCAAATTTTCTCAAAATTGGTGAATTTTTTGAAATATTCAAATCTTCAGAATTTTTAAAATTTTCTCAAATGTTCTTAAGGTTTCCAAAATATGTCAAAATTTTCTAATTGCTTCTTTAAATTTTCAAACATATTCCCATTTCTCAAAATGCCCCACATTTCTACCGCATTCGGTACAATTTTTCCTGCAACCTCCTCGTGCGCATGGATTGTTTGCCGCCCACTGTGCGTACGCCTGGGTTGCGTGCAAATCTCGAACATGCTGCCGACACCGGGCCATGTTGTTGCCGCTGTTATTGTTGTTGTTGCACTGCCTCGGCTACTGTTCGGCGAATTCCTCGTGTTCGCTAATAGTTGTCCAAAGACATAAACAAATACTGCAACAACAACAAAAACAACAGACACCGATGCGAACGACAACAACAAGGAATGGTTAACAACAAATTACAACAACAATAACAGCTAATAACAAACAACAATTACAACAATAAAAGCAACCACAACAACAACATAACAACAACAACCACAGCAAATAGCTGACAACAACAACAATAACAACATTGGTGTGGAAAATCGCAAGAAGCGCCAAATGAAACGCAACAGCTCGAGTCAATTTTGACAGCGTAATTATTAAACGTCGCCGAGTGGCAACAACAACAACAACAACAACAACAACAATACCAACGAAAACAATAACAACAACACCAACAACCGTACCAACAACACCTACATGAGGAGGAACAATTACAATAACTACAACAACGGCGACGACGACGACGACGGCAAATGGAGCTTAAACGCATCATCAGCCACCTCCACCATCGACCCACCTCCTCCGTCTCTCCTGCCACCGCTCGACCTCCCCCGCCTTCGCAGTCGCCGTCGTCAGCAACAGCTGAAGCAGAAGTGGCAGCAGAAGCCGCTGAAGCACCTGAAGCTGAAGCGAGAATCAACGATAAAGACGACGACGGCATCGGCATCGGCATCGACAACGACATCGACTCTTCTTCCTCTGGCGCCGTTGTTGCCGATGGATCGATCTACCGATTGGCGACGGATCGAGCGAGCGAGCCAGCGATCGATCGATCGGTAGATTGGTAAGAAGATTACAAGCGGATCGACTTAAGAAGCTCCCTCGGAGCCGGCAGCGGAGGTGGAGGCGGAAGCGGACGAGGGGGCGGGGACGGGGACGGAGACGGGGACGGGAGGCGCCAGGCGGCCAGGCGGACTGGCTGTCTGTCTGTCGTGAGGTCTGTGGCTCAACCCTGGACCTGTCCGTCGGTCACTCCGTCTGTCGCTCGATCCATCGGTCTGTCAGTCGGTCACTTGGCCTGTCTGTCGCTCCATCGTCCGCTCATCGGCTCGCTCGCTGGGTCGGTCGGTTAATTAAAGCAGCGAGCGGCGCGAATTAAGACTCGCGCTGGAGCTGGAGCGGCCAAGAATTTCCGAACATGGCCGACAATGGAGTTTTTCACGTCGCCGTCGCCATCGCCATCGCCATCTCATCGCCGCTGATCGGTGATCGGTGATCGCTGATTGATGCGCTGCTGCCGCTGATGGCGACGATTGCCGACGACGACGACGGCGATGATGAGACGGCGACAACAACAATCGCGATATGTGGAAATGTTGTCGTCGGCGTTCTTGGGATTACTGGGCAGTTGGGCAGCGAAGCGAGCGCGGATTCTGTATCGGCCGTACACGACGGAGGCATCTGCGGGATGCAACAAATCTATCTAGAAAAGCGAAAAAACGATCCATCAATCGGCGAGACGACGGCTCGGAACGTCAAAGTCCACGGCAATTGGTCAGACAAGAGTTCCTTTTGGCCGGCTACGAGTGCTCCTTGTGGCCGCAAGCAAATGCTCGTTTCAGTCTAACACCAGCGACCGCATCTTTCGTACGCAATTATGCGCATCTGCAAATTTGGCGACAACGCCAACATCAATATTAACAACGACATCAACGATAGCGACAGCGACAACGACGTCAGCTCAATTTCGCTTTCATTCTCGAATTCGCTGTCACGATGCGGCAGCGAATTTGGCCAATTAGCATACTTAACGGCATCTCACGGATACCAACGATACATACGGACAGACACAAACATATCTATCCATCTACATATCCGCAACATGTATCCGGCTGGTTCTGGAAGTGGTTTCTGCCTTTCCCCTCCTTTCCTTCCTTTCTTTTTTCTCTTTCGAGAACATAAAAAACTCGCTAACTAACTAACTAAGCCACAGAAATGGAAAACACGAAATTAACATCTTTAATACGCATAAACAACAGGGGAATACGAATGTTTATAAAAAACTTTACTGTTTTAATAGGTTTCTATTGTCGTCTATTTTAGTTTGTAGTTTTAGCCATTGCTGCTTCGGGATTTTTGGCATTGCTATTGTTGTTTTTATTCGTCGATATTGCTGTTGTTGTTGTCCGATATTGCTGTTTTTGTTCTCCGAAAACGATGCAGACAAAAACCGAGCAAAAAAAATTGTGTCGTGCAGTCCAAAAACGAATTCATTTCCTGGCGAAGCGTTAAATTTAAATGCGTCTTCCATTTCATTATATTTTTTCATTTTATTTGAATTTTTTCCATTTTTTTCCTTTATGTTTCATTCAATTTTTTGTATTCTTCTACTCTTTCGATTTGGTTTACGGCTCGAGACAACCTTGAAAAGTTGGTAGTTTAGTGTTTTGGCCACGGGCCTCGCGCGCATTGGCTCGTTGCGGGCTGGCGAAGCGCACAGTTGGAGGGGCGGAGGCGTGGTCGGCTCCTCGGGACCAGAATTAAGACATGATCTAATTCGCGGGGCTCGCACTTGCTCCCGACTCGCCCATCAACCGGGTGGGGTCCTCGAAGTTTTTGATCCATTTGCCTTCAGAGATCGTCTGGCTTTTTTGGGAGCCGGACTCGAATTCGGAGTCCAGATCTCGCCCTTGCTTGGCCATCCATCTCCCGATCGCTCAACCATGGAATCACCCGCTCGGCCGTCCGTCCGTCCCGCAGTAGGTGACCTTGTCTTGGCCAGAGTGAGCTCGAGCTCGAGTGCGAGTGCGAGCCGTTTCCTGTTTCTATTTCTGCTTCTGCTTCTGCTTTTGCTTTTCGATCGTCGCATCAGGTATTCACGAGAATCGCCAGGCCACATTAGCGCCGTTATCATTGCGAGCCGGGCCCGAAACACACACAAGTCAACGCTCACGCACACCCGTGTCCGAGTGGCCGAAGATCGTTTCGTGCGTCACCAGCGCTCGGGGCTCGGAGCTCGGAGCAAGCGATCGGCTTCATTAGAATTCTCCAAATCATTGAATTACTAGTTCAGTCTTCTCCTCGGACAGCTCGGCGGGTGCGAGCGAGACGGGGCTACCTCGAAATTTGGTCTACATTAACACATCGTACGAGTGGTTTTCGACGCTGTCAAAAACATGAGCAACAAAAGTAAAAAATCAGGTCGATTAGCATATTGTGGCGGAGGCTTCGTCTGCATCTGCATAAATTAACGAGTTTATTCGACTCGATCGGATGGACATTAAACTAATTGCATCATGAGCAACGACCAACAAAGAACCAACGACCAACAAGAACAAGAAGAAGTCCAAGTCCAAGTCGAAGAATACGTTGTAGAAGAAGTCGTCGAAGAAGAAGAAGTAGTTTTATTGCCACACTTCTTGATGTTCTTGCCATCGGTCGTTCGCTCGATCGGTTGGGGACAGCGGCCATCGTCGACTCGTTGATGGCTCCATCAGCGGACAGGGCTGGCCAAGAGCCCACGGACCGCCATCTGCAATCACCGAATCCAATGTCAACCGAGCCGGTCGCCGAAGTCGGCTAGAGAACTTTTATTACCGTGCGCGATCGAGATCTGGACCTGATCGAGTCCATCGACGCATGCTGTGGCCTCATGCAAGTCATTCTGAAGTGGCTTTGATTTCGGAGTAATAAAAATTTGTCCCACAAAATTGGTAAAAATATACAAGAAAACAAGATTCCAAAAATTACGCACAAAAAAAAAAATATAAAAAAAGCCACCAAATGAAATTGAAAACAAAACCTAAAGTGCCGAAAGAATAGTATTAAAAATTATATATTATCAATAAAAAGTGCCAAAAAATATTAATCAAACAAGTAATGCCAACAAAAACCAAACACCGAAATAAAAACACAAAGCATAGTAGATACAAAAATTTCGAAAAAACAAATCTTTTTGCCACAATTCTGTGAACAACGGATTCATTAATAATATTCTTTATGACTTTTGAAAATAATTCTGACGTCACTGGCGTTGATTGGTTTGATTTGGAAGGTGGTACAAATTATACCATAACGGTATATTTATGTAGCGGTTTGCGTGATAATGACTAATGTTCTGGCAAGTGGTGAATTTCGCAATACACACTTGTGATACATATGTAAACTCATATGACAATACATATGTGAACTCATATGACAATACATATGTAAATACAGATGACAATACCTATGTAAAAACATATGATATAAGCATATATAAAAGCTTACGGCAATACTTATGTAAAATCACATGACAATACATATGTAAAAACATATGACAATACATATGTATCTCCACGGAAGATGTGCGAGTACGCCGAAAACTCAATCGACTGCGTCTTTGTCCAGGCAAACGGAACATAAGAGACCGAAATAATTGAAAACACTTCGGCCAAACACTTCGTAGACAAACGGACGGAAACAAAATCTGTTTCGTTTATTTCTCGTTGTTTTTGTTGCAAGTAAACAAACGATCGACAGCTACTTCAGTGGTTATTCAGCAAATATTTGCCAAGATTTGAGTGAGAACACCCAGACAGGCGTGATGAGCGCGCGCGTGTGTGTGTGTGTGTGTTGACAGCTGGATGAATGGCTGGAGACATGTGAATTTACCGTTAGCCCGAGAAGCGACTGTTTAATAAGTGTTAATTTACGCTAAAAGCGTCGTTAAAAATTGATGAATACTAAGAAATTAATTAAGAAATTTACTGTACGGCAACAAAAACAAGAATATGCAGCAAACTAAAAAAAGTAGAAGTACAAAACAACACATGAAGAACCCAGTAGATTCACACACACACACACACACACACATGCACCCATAGGGGATTGCGTTGCGGTCTGCGATGTCCAATGGTGATTTGTTTAAAATTCTTTTATTGAATCTAATGCGATGTGTCTACACTTTATTCAATTTTATTCGCTGTTGTATAATATGCGAAATACTTGTTGCCATCGTTGTTGTTGTTATTGTTATTGTTGTGAATATTACTGGTCACCGTGTTCTTCTTCTTCTTCGCCTTCGATGATGTCGTCGTCGTCGTCGTCGCTCCTCACCACATCTGTTGCAATCGAAGACGCCGGTCGCCAGTCGCCAGTCGCCGGTGTCTCTATTTGGTGAGGCAATTTTACAGATTCTAAAATTCCTCCCCTGCCCCTGCCCCTCCCCCTCATCCCCATCCACCCCTGCACCCGCCCTCTCTTCTGCCTCTACCGCGCTGCGTCTCGAACGTTTTCCACACCATCTTCATTATGATAATCGCCATCATCGGCAGCACTCCGTTTGATCCTCATTATCATCTTCTTCGCATGAGCTGCAAAAAAATAAAAGAGAATCATATAAAATCACAACAACAACAAGAACAACGTCGACAAGACCGACAACAACAAATGGCTTACTCAGTTGGTTATAAATTCTTAAGTAAGTTCGAACCGGTTTTTTCACTTTTACTCTTCAGTCCAAATCCCAGGCCACTGTGTGAGAATCACTTGTTGTTGTTATTACTGTTTTTGTTATTGTTGTCATGTTGTTGTTATTATTCTTATTGTTGTTGTTGTTGTTATTATTGGTTTTGTTCATGCCAGCGAATGCCTGCAGTCGCCTCAGAGGTCGCGACGTCGCCGTCGTCGTCGCTGGCTCCATTGTGGATGATTCAATTCGGCTTCTTCGCCCGTGCATGGCAAAAGCTGACCAGGAGCGGATCCCACTCCGCCCCTCGGCGCGCCCCGGGTGCTCCATGGGACTCGGGCCGGAAATTTTTGCAAATCGAAAGATGATCTCCGTTCTAGTTTTCTGTTTTCAATTCCTGCATGTTTATCATGAGATTCTTTAGGGAGGATGCAAATTAAGCACAAAGTGTTTCCTTGTGCTTACGTCTGATATGACTTGTTTTTTAACTATTCTATTAAATTCTTGATTTTTTCACACAATACTGAAACTTTTTCAACTACATTGAATTGTCGAATATCGATCTACAACATTCCTTACTTAGTACACAGTGCTGTTTGTCAAAGTCGATGGATCTCCCTGGTTCCGAATTCCTTGATTCTGATGAAATCCACTTTTAGCACATCTCGCTTCCTTCCGACCCTCGATCCAGCCTCCTCGGCCGAACGAACGGCCCTGTGTCCGTTGGACGCATTTTTCTCTCGATGCTGATTTTCCAACGCGCCGCAAGGTCACCAGGGCCTGCCCGTCCATCCGTCTGTCTCTCCATAAGTCTATAATTCTGTCCGTCCATCTTCCCATCTGTCCGTCCGTCCATCCGTCCGTTCGTTCGTCAGTCGCCGCACGATAATTGGATCCGTTTACAACAGTTGCAGTGCCTTGATAGATGGACAATTGATTCAGGGTGACGCCGGGCGATCCAAAGCGATGCGATCTGCAGCCGTGGCGATGGGGCTCGGTTGGTGTTGGTGTTGGTGATGGTGATGCGACGTGGTGGCCATCGGATGGTGTCCAACCGGCGAGCGTTGATGGTCGGCGGCGGCCGCTGCCGGTTGCCTCAGATGGCGACGGTTGGTTCAGAGGTTCGGCGTCTTCGCTGGGTTCTCGCTGAGCGATTGACTAACGCCGGACAGACACACTGACGGATGGACGGAGGGATGGACGGAGATAAGGCGACTGACTAACTGCCTGACTGACTGACGGACTGATTGAGCAAGCGACTTGGCGTCATGCGGCTGCACAGTTATCAAGTATTTGTCTGAACCATAATTCATTTGATTTATTAAACGTTTAAGGTGTGTTGCCCGATTGGACGATTGGTCGATTGGTCGATTGAACGATTGCCCGACTGCCGTTCGATGCTCGATCGGGGGGCCGATGCCGGCAAGGTTTTTTCATTATTCTGGTTTCTATTCAGATTCAGATTCAGGTTCAGTTTCAGGTTGAGTTTCAGTTTTCCATTGCGACTTCAATACGGATGTTCGGCTCATGTTTCAAGTTTAGCGAAACACACTTTAGTCAGTCAATTCATTATTGAGAGACACAGCAACAGCGAGCACTCGCTCCAACAACGTCGCCAACCGTGAGCACAAAACAAGCCACTACAATGGAAATAAATAACTGCAATGGCAAAGGCAGAAATCATAAATCAATGTGAATCCCTGAGATCCACGATCCAATGAGATCAGAGCGCGATCGCGCTGCATTTGCCAACTGTCAATCAGAGGTTCATTGAAACAGCCCGTAGTTCTGCACCCAATTTTTCCACTCTGCATTTTTTCATAAATTGTCTTTTATTCCATTTTTTTCCTCGTCATAATTCATTATGTTCGATTTTTTCTTCTTTTATATTTTTTGGTTTTATTGGTAATGTATGCATTTTTTCTTTTCATTTTTTATATTGTATATATTTTTATTTTGATATATCTTTTGTATCGCTCTTTAAGATTATTTATTTATTTTTTTGTCATTTATTATTTATTTTGTATTTTTATTGCCTCATATTTTCCTTAATTTGTTGATGTCTGTTCTTTTTTATCATATTTGTATTTTTTTTGTCTGTATTTTGAAATCGATGTAACATAACATTTAAAATATTCTGATATATAAAACTTGACTTATATATTTGAAATTTCATATTTTTCATTCCCTCTATTTTTATTTATTTTTTACTTCTAATTTCATTTTCATTTTTTCTATTTAACATTTTTTTATGTTAACTTTTGTTCGATGAGTTTTTATTATAATTTTTACTATTTTGCGAAAATTTAATTTATATTTTCTGACAGTTACTAATGATCCTCCCAGCCGATCCGTGCTGGGATGTGGTGAATTCTTCGCCTGGAATTTCTTTTCAAAGATTCGCCTTTTATTTTTCTATTATTATTATCTCAATTTTTTTATCTGCACACACATCTTGCGATAATTGATTATTGCCGTGGGAGTTCCACGGCCGGAGTTTGTGCAGAAAAGTGGGTGTGGCCGCCTCCATCGGTCCCTTGGGACTGCAGCGCACTCGAGTCGCAACTCACGGGGCTCCGAATTCGACGAGTTGTGGCGAATTCATGCGAAGCCCGCAATTGTTTATGTTGTTCGAACAATTGCTATCGAATACGGCCAACAACAGCGGCACCAACAACGATAACAAAAACATCAAATGCGATGGCAAAGACACCAACAACAATAACAATAACAATAACAACGGCATCAGCACAATGGGAACATGTAGAAAACACAATGAGTTGACGATTTGCCTGATCTTGATTGGGGCCGGGATTTCGCAAGGAAAGCGCGCGATCAGCATCGGCAGATCAATCGCCAGATCGCCCGATCATCAGCGACGCATCGCACAAACACCCAGACGGACTCACGGTCGTCGGACCCGCGGACCCACCTCAGCCGACCCCAGCCCCAGCCCCAGTCCCTGAACCCACGCCATTGGCTGCGATTCACTTCCAGCTCAACCTCCTTCGATCGTTTGTTTCGTTTGGAAGAACTTCGAGCCTCACTCGCTGGGTCCCTCGAAAGTCTCTCTTTCGCCCGAGAATCGCTCACTTTGGTTCACTCGGGGTCCCTCGGGCCCCCTCTCTAAATGTCTATTTAGGGTAATTTCCGAGGGCTCGGCCCATTGTTCATGCCTTTTAAATCAATTCAAATCAAATAAAGTTCGCAGTGCGATTGCAGTCGATTGCCTAAGTTCCCATAATTCCCATAATCCAAGTCGATCACGTCCGCCCCTCCTCCGCCTATTCCCCGCCTCCTTGGGCGGACTTTGGGACCGACCCCCGAGTCGCATGACCAGAAAAATTGCACCTTGTTCGCCCGGAGTCGCCGTCAGTCGGAGTCGTCACCAGGACAGACAAGTCAAACAAACAGACAGAGGAGACAGACGAACGTAGTCGGAGCGACAGACAATAGGACGAACTGGACAAACAGGCAGAAAACTGGAGAGACTGACAGATTGAAGGACGGACATCCGCGATATGCAAAGTGTTTCTCCCAAAAATGGTGCACGCTTCGGTGCGAACCCACCAACCTCAGGACCCGCCATCGCCAACGTCACCACCACCTCCCTCGTCATCATCATCGCCACCGCCTCGCTCGTCATCATCGCCACAATCGCCATCATCGTCGTGAGCCTCGTCATCGTCGCCGTCACCGTCGCCGTCGTTATCGTCGCAGGCGAAATGTTAAATCATTTTCCGCTGACAACGAGCATGGACGGGACGCGAATCATGTCGAAGCTACGTGAAGATCATTTCATAATAATAATGAGCAGGAGGCCGAGGATCACTGGGTGGAGGGGGGGCGGCGAGGGGGGAGGTGAAGGTGGAGCGTGTCTGAGTTGGCGGAGTCTGCCCTGGCCGTGTGTCCCTGTCGTCTGCAGCATGGACATCATTTGTTATGCCAAATTAGTTGGCGCTTTTGTTGTCGTTGATCTGACTGTGGTTGTTGTTACTTTTGTTGTTGTTGTTACTTTTGTTGTTGTTGTTGTTGGTCTTGCTGCCTTTGTTACCGCTGTTGTTGTGGCCATTGTAAATGCTGTTGTACAATGTCTAGACATCAGTTTTCCATTTGCTCGGATCCGGAATGGGGGACGAGATTCCCATGAAGCGCATTCATCATGAATCGCCGGACAGCAGGGAGCTCCACCGACTCGCAGGAGGCGGGCTACAGTCGGCAATTCCAACTGCTGTTTCAGGCTGACCCATATTACCGGCCAAGTTACCCGACTGGCCAATTTTGACCATTTTCCCCATCAACCTTCCTGCCCATCTTGCCGCCGAGCCGCCCGCCGACCACCGACCGTCTCTCATTACCTGAGAAATCGCTCCCTAAACAATCTCACCTTTCGCACCCCACGAGTCGCCCCTTCGACCGCCCCTCACCCGCCACGGTGTGACTATTTAACGCTTGGCGCGCATGATCCACAGTGCCTTCAGCTTCTTTTTCTCTCCTTCATTTTTCCCATCCGTCTTCAACCTCAATTTCGCGCGTTCCTTTGAACCCGGTCGCCTCGACTCAACCTATCCTAATTCAACTCGACTCCACTCCACTCCACTCGACTCGACTCAGCCCGGCTGGGTTCGGTGCGGTTGGGTTTGGAATTAAAGGCCTCGGTCTGTGGCACGTTTTCGCTTTCGTATGGTTCTCTGCAAGGAGGTTGCTTGCCATCCACCAACAACAACAATTGTAAGAGCAATCAGTATTACAACAACAACAACAACAACGAGTAGCAACGGCAGCCACAAACAGTTCGACCTGGGGTTGTGGCAAGAAAAACCTGGGAGTTTGTTGTTGCTGGGCCCGGTCGACCCCACCGGCTGGGCCGCCGCTGCCTCATCGACTCTCCCACCGACTCCTCGCCGCATCCACTGACACTCGGTCTGGCCATCTGTCGGTCTATTGGTCCGTCCGTCTGTCTGTCTGTTTGGCCAACTCTCCGACTTTCTGGCTGGCTGTCTAACGTGATCATTGCATTGTTAAAATGTTGTACTTCGAGAGCCCGGTGTTTGGCGTGCATGTTCCCAACAGGTTGCAAATCAACAACAGCAACAACAACAATGCTAGTGACATGAAAACAACTCTACGAACAACAACAATGACAACAACACCACCAATGAGACTAACAACAACCACTACGCGGATCGCACAAAAATGACTGATCTCGCTAACCTAATGTAAGTCGGGCGCAAATTGAGCCTTACCCATATATTTGGCAGTAATGCGAATGAAATTTGATTTGCACCGGGGAACCGGAGACGCAGAGACCGACACTGAGAGAAATTCACCAGACCGGCGGGCGAAACGGCGGGAAGAGTCCGTGGGAAAGTCGATCAATTTGATATTTGGAATATTAAGTGATGGTACACGAAATAATATGAGTATCTTCTGAGTAGATTTTGTTTTTTTCTGGATTTGGGAAATTTGAAATATTCAGAATTATTCCTGCTCCCATATTTTCGGCTCAGTGTAGCGGCCTAATCAAGGAACGTGCAGTCTGCAACGAAGATGCCGCCTGCCGGCCGGCCGGTCGACCCAACTCCGTCCCTACCTTTTTGTCTGTCCTCCTCCTATCTGTCCTCCTATCTGACTGTCTGTCGGTCTGCCTATCTGTCTCTCCTTCTGTGAGCCTCCTAGGCGCATTGCTACACGGTGCAGCAGCTTCGTCTATTTGTCTCAGGTTGCATTTGGTTTTCTGGCATCATCTCCAATGCACACTTTTCGTTGGTTTAAACGTGCCTTCGAAACTATTATTAAATCAATAATGAAGCACACGAAGCCCGTGAGGTGTTCCACAGCAAAAACAACAACAACAACAGCACTAGCATTACCACCAACACTACGACCAACACTCAGACCACCACCAACATCAATAGTAAGAGCAACAACACGAGCCTGAACACCATTAGGTTCCATCAGCAACCATCAGACGAGCCATCATCAGCAGCGACGCGTCACTAGGCTAATAGTGGATCGTGGAGTTCGCAGAACGCACCCATAAGCCACGGCTTCCTCCACTCCCCTCCCCTCCCCTCACCGCCATCTCGGTCCCCTCCCACTTCGCCTCACCCTCTCCCTTCCGTCTCGTCTTCCGTCCCTCGTCTCGTTTGGCTTGATTTCGTTACTTACAGTTAAGTTAGGTTTGGTTTGGTTTGGTTCGGTTTCGTTAGGTTAGGTTAGGATCGTTTCGTTTCGTTTAGGTTTGGCTGGGTTCCGTTTGGCAAGGCGGACGTTGACTTTGTTGTTGCCGTCTCGTGTTGTTGTTGCGCTTGTCTCTCGTTTGCTTTTCGCATCGTGTTTTGGGATTTGTTTGAAGCTTCTCCCTGATTTTCTGTTTTCTCTCCTTCTCTATTTTTACATTTTTTATTTATATATATATTTTTTTTTATTTATTTACCAATTGTGCCTGTCGTGCTGTAGTTGTTGCTGTTGTTGTTGCAGATCGATCTATTAACTCAAACTCTATTAGAGTTCGCATTTTTTCAGCCGATTTCTTCAATTCGGTTGTACTTTTTTTGTATTTTTATTTGTACTTTGTATTTTGTTTCCCTACTGCTCCTCGGCATTCCACGATTTTTGGGATTTTCAGTCACTCCCCACTTCATCACCATCACCATCGCAATCGCACCATGGCATGCGATTTTTTCCATATATGCTCAATTTTTATATGTCACTGAAGGTGGGGGCTCGAGGGGTCGATGGAGCCGATGTCGGTGCCGGTGTCGGTGGCGCGGCAGAGGTGTCGAGGTGATTGAGGTGCGATTGGTTTCGATCGAGGTTAAACTCTGTTTTTAAACTCGATAAATGCGATTTAAGCCATTATAAGGGGGAACCGCCGAGACATGTGCGATTTTGATGGATTCGCAAACGGCAATTTTCAATAATTTTATGCTAATGAAAAACTAAATTGGGGAGAAAAACATATTTATAAAATGCAAAACCCCATTAGACGACACATTAGCTGCAATTCGATTTGGAAGGTTTCGGGACCTTTTTAAGACCATTCGAAGTCCTCTCGAGGAGCTCTTAAATATCACAGAGGGATGAGTCGACTTCGCTCCCTCCCATTCAGCCCCTGCTCTCAGTCCCCTCTCCGTTGCTGGAAGAAATTCCCACCAACCGCCGGCTCGGCACAGAGTCACAAGTCACAAAGTCACTCCGGCATCCAGCGCCAGCGCCAGCGCCAGTGCCAGCTCCAGTCGCAGGCGAATTCGATCGCCGATGCTGGCGCGCATATTTCACCACATTAAGCAGCGAATTATGTAAAATTATGTTGATGCTCGTTGTAGATTTTGGCCCCGAGTGCCTGGACCTCTTTCCCGTTGATATCGTTGCCGGTAATGGTGGTGTTGGCGCTGGTGTTCGGTCGTCTAGGACGGTCTTCGATGGCGCTCAGTGGTCTGGGATGGGGTTGCATGGCGTTGGCCGTTGTTGCCTGGTGTTGGTGGTCGTCGCGGCCGTTGCGAGTCGCAACAGTAGTTGCTGTTGTAGGCTTGTAATACATCACGCGCTTAGTTTAGCTAAGTTAAGTTAAGTTATTTTTGTTTCCACTCTTAAAACGTTGCGCATGCGCATGCCTGATTAGCGGTCGCCACGGCTCAGTCGTCGTCGGCCCAAAGGACTTTCAGTGTTGTTGGGGTCGTCGTCGTCGTCGTCGCCGCCGCCACCGCCACCAAGCTCTTGACGGCGGTGACGATGGCTATGATGATGCCGTCGTCGTCGTTGTTGGCGCCGATCAATTCGTGCGCAATCCCAGCAAAGTTTATTGGGCCATTAAAAGGTGCATTAATCCGAGTCCCGCCCCCTCCACCTCCACCACCACCTCCCCCACGTCCTCGGCAGGTTCACAGGCCCGAGCCCGAGCCCGAGACGAGCCTTTGTTGGCGGGCATGTGAAAATTAAAGGCAGACTTTGCAAAGTTGTGAAATGTGCTCGGCGTTCGGCGTTTTCCCGAGCTCCTCTCGTGATCATAATAATTATCATCGTCGCAGCCAACGAAAGTCGTTTCAATTTAATCGAATCTTAATTGGCGGTATTTGAGGAGGGCGCCATCGAGCCAAACTTTCCACACCGGAGATGCCGGAGATGCCAACCGAAGACCTCGGCCAGAAGCCTTGGCGCGACTTGGTCCAAACGGAATACATGTTAATGGTGTTTGCCGAAAAGGAGGAGGAGAAAAAATTAGAAAAAAATGTTTGATTACTCCCATCATGATCACCGCAATTGTCCACTCTATGAATTTATGTTTCACTCGTCTTTCGTTTTTCAATGCGAGTCGTTTCGACCCCCCGCGACCCACCGCCGCCGGCCCCCTCGGGTCGGGTCTTTTTTGGCCCATCGCTGCGGCCCGGACCGGCAGCACGACGATATCATGCCGGCGATATCCCCGATAGTAATTCCTCAGATCATATTTAACCTACGACCTGCTGAAACTTAATAACTCGTTGGGCCAACCATTCATTATCACTTCAGCTCACAACGCCGTGCACGTATTTGTGACCACTGCCACTTGACGTCGGCCGCGACGCTGGCGATTCTGTTGGTGTGGGAATTTTGTGTTAGTGCTGGTTGATGTTGATGTTGATGTTGCAATGGGCCGTACGTAGCGTGCGATTAGCAGCGATTTTGGGTGTGATTTCACCGAAACTCCTCGCCGATGGAAATGCATGCGATCGTAGAGTGGTTGAGTGGAAAATGGCGGATTAATGATGTCGTGCCTTCATTAGAACATGAATTTATGATCGTCGACATTATGCTGGTCGAAGCACCTTGCATGACTGAACCTTTGTGTTCGGTTGATCGGCTCTTGTTGCCTGCTGTTTGTTGCCGATTTGTGTCGATGGAACACAGTTTAGTCGCCTCAAGAACACACTTCGGTCGCCTCAACACACCCCAGTCTTGTTGGAACAACACACGTAAGCTCAAGATAATCCACGTTCTGATCATGAAGAATTCTCCGAACAATCCGAATCCGCACCAGAAGAATTTTTCGCCACGATATTCTCTGGGCAAACAAAAAATCAGCATTGTTTCGTTGCTTCATGATGTGCGACTCCATTCGATACTACTGTGGTAATGTGAAGTCGAATCGAATTCCTCAGTTCTTTGTCTAATGCTCGATTGACTGTAGTCGGACTTATTCTAATCCGCGGCTCGATTTTCCATGCAAGTCGATTCAAATCGTTGGAACCTGCAGTAAATTAACTTATAAGCCGCATCGACTCAGTCGGCTGAGACTCCAAGACGCATTGGCCAAGACCAGCGGACCACAAACAACGAGCCAGTGGGCAAACAGAAACACCAGCGGAGACAAAAAACCCAAGACTACAAATACGAGGAATGCACGCACGCCAAATAAAGACACCTAGAATTGGCCGGTCGGAGACAATAGAATCATTTGCAGAAGCAATCCTATAAATATATGTATTGCACGCCATTGTTCCGCATCGTTGGAGCGATCGAGACAATCGGCGGACGTCGAGACATTTGAGCATAGATGAAAATAATTGTAATAAAAGACATTCTGAGGATAGGCAGACAAAACAAAGCAAAAAAAATACAAATCCAAGATCTTCGCACATGTAAATGACTCACTTTATTGTGGATTTTAATGCAATTAAACTTTATCGTCCACAGCCGTGAACGTGCCTTCTTTTTGTTGTTGTTGTTGTTGTTGTTCAGTTGCAGATGCAACATTTCGCAAACGCTCCCTAACGAGCTGCCATCGAGTTTGTTTGGCCAGAACCACGATGATATTTCGACCGAATTTCGAGCATAAAACTTAATGGTCATTTTCTCATCGATTTCCAAGGCTTACATGCGAAATCCATCGGTCCACCGCTCTTTCGAATTCTCCCCTCACCCATGCGAATGCGAGCGATTTATTTTATGCGCCGAAACATTTCAATTAGAAACTCTTGTTCCATTCGATCTACGATATGTTCGCACATGTTCGGTATCGATGGCGATGTTGACGGTCTGATGTCTGTGCGAAGACTCATAACGTGACTTGCAGCAATCAGATGGAATTCCTTTCGCACTCATGGCGATCTGCGAACGAGCTTTCAAACACCCCGCTAATTGCACACGGCCAGATGTTCATTAGGCGCTCATGATGATTGGGATCAGCACCAGCAGCAGCCGCGGCAGCGGCAGCAGCAGCAACACCGACTCAAGCATCGTTAGTGCTGCCGATTCACTCAATGAACTCGATGGAACGGGTCGAATTTTGGGATCGTCTTCGGATTTGGGAAAACAAAGTCTTCAAAAGAGAGTCTCCGACAATTGAAAAATTAGATGTTGATGGGAAAAGTTCGTAATTTTGGGATTGAACGAAGACAAGGTTTGCTGTTCAGTCAACATTTTTCTGTTATTCTATTACTAGTTTTGATTTCAAAAACAACTGTGTTTTGTCCTTCGGCATCTGAATTCATAGAAATATTTTGGGTGTTCTCGAAAATGTTTGTCCCGAGGGCTTCGATTGGTCCAAAGGTTTTCGATCACGCCGACAACTTTGCCGACATTTGATCGGTTCATTAAGAGGCTGCCGGCCGATTGGCAACACGACTTGGTAACAACGTTGCAACGACAATGTTGCACCCAACTCGCATGCAAATCGCAACTGGTCAATTAAGAATAATTTAGAAAATAATTTCCGAAAATACTTCGAAAATTAATGTTCCCAAAAACACCTCTACTCAGCCAGAGCCGGAGCATCTCAAGCCAACGACGACGACTTTGATGCCAAAGTTCAACGAACGAAGCAATTGCTGCAGCAGCAGCAGCAGCAGCAACAGGAAGCCATCTGTGTCGATCGGAGACGTTTGTCCACTATTGATCGTGGCTAATTGTCCCATCGACAAATATTTTAAACATTCAAACTTAATGCCAAAAATATCGAGGGGGCGTCGAGAGCGAGAGGCCGAGCGTGGGCGAGTGGGTCGGGGGGTTGGGAGTGAGGGGTGGGCGAGGGTCGGTGTTGCAAATGAATTTGCATCATGAAGCGGAGAACAAGTGGAAAATCTGGTGGTTGGTCGTGGAGCCAGAAGCAGAAGAAGCAGATGAGGACTTTGCAACAACAACGACAACAACAACAAAAGCAACATCTTGGCTCCCGCAGCACATCTGATCGGTAGAAGCTGTTGGCGGTGTTGATGGTTTTTGTTGCTGTTGATGCAAACATTGTTGGTACTGCAGTTGTTGTGATGGCAGTAGTAGTAGTAGTTGTTGTTGTTGTTGTTACACACATTCGCCGGCGCATCGAAATTAATCGAAAATTAAATTGTTATTTGATTATTGCGCAAGTCGCGTGATTGTAGCAAATATTTGACTACGTTCAAATTGCAATGGCCAAAAACAAACACGAACACAAAAAACAACTGCAACAACAACAACTACAGGTACAAGAAATTGAAAGAATGAGAAGAATTATAAATTTCAAAGAATGTCAAAATCAATTGGCCACGAACACGTTCTCTCTGAATTATCGAGCAGCAACTCGTGGTTCAATTGTATTTGTTACAATATTTATTTATGCCCATAATTCACGTTGAGTAAAACAAAAACAACACAATCGCTTCCACGCGTCCAGGCGGCTTCTGTGGACATCGAAGACCTCTCAATGAGCCAGGTCCAGGTTCGGGGGCCTGAACTTCAGGGCATTGGAGTTTGGGCTCGATCGAGGGAGGGATCGTGCACCGAAGGCTCTCGCCACGAAAACCCCTTCTTGTCATTGCCCACGGCTTCGCGATTTCTCCTGTCCAGTGGCAACAATAACCATAAATAAAAAACCCCTCTCTCGGCCTCCCCAAGGCCTCGTGGCGGTCGGTCTCGAGTGACGAATTTTGGCTCCCGATATCAAAAATCAAAGAAAAATACAAATAAATAAAAAGGGCATCGCGATCTCGTTCCATGAAATCGCCTCTGCACCGGATCTCGGGATTCCCTGACTGACCTCGCCCTCCTCCTCCTCCTCCTCCTCCAGCTCCCCCCGATCCACCGATCCACGAAAGACTCGCATAAATTACGGTGATCGCCGCAAAGTGTGAAGCCCGATGATGGCCGATGCCTGACGCCGATGCCACGACCGAAGATTAAATTTTAATTTCACGCCGCGATCAGTCAACATGCAAATAACAAAAATAATAAAATGGAATTAAACAAGACAATAAACAAACGTCTAATGAAAGATAGAAACACAACATATCAAATAAACAGTTAATAAAGCGAGAAATACAGCAAACAGTTAATAAAGCCGAGAAATACAACAAATCAAGCAAAATTGCAATAAACGAGAGAAATATAATACAGGCCATTTAACAAAACAAAGAAAACAAAAACAGAGAAATTAATGCAGAGATATATAAACAAGAAATAAATAAACAATCAACATATAAACAAGAAAGAAATACTCAAGAAATTTAAACCAAATTAGCCGAAATGAAATCAGTTAAGAACTGCAAGCTCTTCGGGAAATAAATAAATTGGTCTTGCAAAAGGGGGAGAGGGCGCGAGAAGGCGAGCGAGAGGAACTCAGTGCGACAGGAGGAGACCGAAAGAGAGGGAGAAAGAGGGCGACAGGCCGTCGGGACGGGGATGGAGTCCGTTGCTCATGGTCAAGAAATGTACGGCGATAAATTAAAAAGTGAAGCCAAAAGTAAGCGTTAAATTCGGCGTTTCCCCCGCCTCTCGTCTTACGTGCCCGGCCCGCGTTCCTCCATCGCTCCGTTGGTCCATCGAGTCCATCGCCGGACACCGGACGTCGGACGCATGACACAATCGACGGGGTTTTTGTCGCGTGCAGCCGCCGAGAATTCGCAATGGAGGGACGGACAAATTAGACGCATCATTGGACGGACGGACGAACGGACGGACGAGACGAGGGAGACCAACAGAGAGCCAGACCAGCGGATAGACAGCCACAGACGGCCGGATGGACGACGACGAAATCCAGTTTCGGGCGCATTCGCAAAAGCAAATGAAATGCGCCACCTCGTGGTAATCGCTGGAATCGCCGAAGGCCATCTTGGACATATCTGTCCGTCATCCTCTCTGCTTCTGCTGCGTCTCCTCCTCACCTTCCTCTTCGGCTTCTTCGTCGACGCAACCCGTTCCACGCATTCAACACTTGGGTGTTCGAGAGGGGAGGAGGAGAAGACGAGGAGAAGACGTGGAGCCCACTAAAGAGATGACTAAAGACCGCGGAGAAAACTCTCTGCGAGTTGTGCGAAGAAGGAGGGGAGGGGAGGCGGAGACGGAGGCGGAGTTAAAGGCGGAGAGGGCGTGTGAGGTTGGGAAAGCAACCAGTTGTTCGGATTTGAATAAAATTCAAAGCAATTCAAGGCAAGTGGAGAGGGGGAACATTTTATGAAATGGCATAATATATAGAAATGGAACTGAAATCACCACGCCAAGAACTGCATGCAGTGGTTGGAGGGAGTTTTCAAGGCAGCGCCTCCCAAAAGGTTCGGCGAAGGAAGCCCAAGATCATGTTTTTTATCAATTTAACCCCGTTAACTAATTAGTTAAAACTGAAATTCAATCAAGTTTATGCTAATTTCATGGTCTTTCTCCGTGTTGAAATAAGAAATCTCTTCAACTATTTCGAGCTCCAAACAAATCGCACTTCAGGATTGAATTTATTGCAATTTTATAGAAAAATATTTCGAGCTATGATTGAGAACCTGTGCGGACGAGTTTTGGTTTCATTGATTTGCTGCCTTCGCCACGATTTGCATAAGTGTCCATCATAAATTAAATCAATTTAAGAATTATTAAAGAAGTCATAAAAAAAACTACTTTCAAAATAACACCATGACGAAAGTAATAAAATGGATTCCTAAAAATACCGTTTGAGCCTCGCCTTGGCGACGAACCGAAGAACCGCCGACTGTTGGACACGAGACCAAGAGTCAACTTTTCTACTCCCAGCCAAAGACAAATTATCCACTATATTTGCAGCAGCATCTGCCAAATGTAGTTTTTATCTCGCAAGATTTTTCTAATTTTGCACAAGCCCGCAACGAAATAAATTACGTGAAGAAAAAAACTATACATATATATATCTATGTATATATAGATAAATAACGACGACACGTCGATGAGTGCATTTAAAAGTTATAAACTCAGCGAACATTTTGGACTATGTTGACAAGCTGGACAAATTGATACGTTGGCCCGGTCGGTCGATCGGTCGATCGGTCGGGTGGTCACCAATTGGCCGGGAGTCACTTTGGCGATGGTCACCAGCGGTGCGATGTCGGCGACAACCACAGTGACAACAAGAACAACAACCACAACCACAACAACAATGACAACAAAAACCACAACAACCCCGACAACGGCTGCGTTGTGTTGACTTCGCATTTGTTGTAACAACGCATGCAACACCAGCAAGGCTCACAAAACATAGATAACAATTACAACAATAACGCTAGCCGCAACATTAACAACAACCACAGCAACAGCAACAGCTACAATAACAACTGCCCCAACAACACTCACAGCAGTCACAACAACAACGGCTAAATGCATGACCGGGAATTCCGCGACTGCGGCTCGGTGTCATCCATTACGATCGCCGTCTCGCTCCCCCTCCCCGGGCCGGCGCGGTTTTTTTGTGTTTGTTGTTGCGCCGCGATTGGTCAGCAACTGTTGGCGACAGCATTTATTGGACCTAGAGCAGTCGCCGATTGCCTTCGGAACGGACAGACCTTTCGATTCCCTGCGGATTTCGGGCATCCCCGAAGATTTGAAGAACAGTCATTTTGGCCGTATTAGCCTTAATTGTAACCAAAGCAATCGAGGAACAAAATTATGGTTATTTTGAGTCATTGGAATCTTACAAAATTCACCCGGTTTTTGTCACACCAATTTCAGGCCTTTTTCGTTCCAGCTGTTTGTTTTTCCAGCATTTTCTGTTTTTCCACCAAGTGTTTTTATGAACTTCTGCGACTTCTGTGACTTTTTAATGGGGTTTTTTATTCGTTTTTTTGTTCGATTCCGCTGTCGTCGAAATATTCTTTATTACTGCGCAGGCAATAATTCAGCGATCGGCTGTTGGCGGTGACAACAACATCGACAGACACAAATAACTGCTGTCAATTGGCGATAAATATCGCCTGTCGCCGCCGCCGAACTGTTCTTTGGGCCTTTTCTCTTGTTGCACCCGCCCCAGCCACAGCCACAGTCGCAGCAACACATAATCATGCTGCTGTCGATAATCGTAATGATAATGCCAATGATAATAATAATGGCGATGATGATGATCTTGCCATTCGCTCGTACGTCTTAATCGCGGCAAAAGAATTCATTTGCTCTTTCCCTTCCCCAGCTTGGGAAGCAAATGCCGTCGTTGCCATAGCCCAAGGCAGATAAAACGAGCCGCGTCGCCAGATCTTGCGGTGCAGTTCAAAATTTGCATTCGGGCTAGACAGCCGACGAGCAACGAAGACTTTTATAAAGCACACACGGCGCCAACGTCAAGGCGATGTCGTAAAAGGAGTTTTGATTGATTCCTCACAGATCTGGAGGTCTCAAACTCGATGGAGTGGAAAAATGGGGGGCAAAAGGAAATTCCTAGAAAAAATTCCCCATCCGAAGAAAAATTGCTAGAATATGAAGTTTCCGAAATCCGTCATACATTTTTGCAACTGCCGAAGAATTCGCGAACATTTTCCCGAAATTCGCTCACTGGAGTTTTGGGCTCGGCCCCTCATCCCTGGTCGGATGATAAATAATTCAGCATTTACGATAAGTATCTCGATCTTAGCAATTGTGCCAATCGTAGTAGTTGTTGTTGTTGTTTTTTGATGTTGTTATTGCTGTTGGCTTTGGCCAGCCAATCCTAGCGCTGGGCCTTCTGTCGGCGGCATGTGGATGCCACAAATGAATGAGATGCACTCGGGACGATGCCTGGGGAATCGCCAGAAAAAGGAGTGAAATCAGACAGAAATAAACAATTCCAAATCGCAATCATATCTGGCAGTTGTAATAACAGTAACAACAACAATAGCAGTGGCATCAACAACAACATGAACAACCACTGCAGAGGCATCAGCAGCAGCAGCAGCAACAGCAGCAATGGTAAACATTGTTATGCTAATCAATTGCAAATTCATAAAATTGCTGCAAAAATCAGAAACCCATGAAAAACCATCAGCAATTGGCAAAGACAAAAACAAAAACAAAATGCTTCAAAGAAATCATAAAAGTCGAGGGGAAAAAATGTATTTGAAAGAAATGCTATTCATCAATTTAAGATAAATCAATAAAGGCATCTTCGGCCGAAATCGCGGCTCTTTTTGAGCGGCGGAAAATCTCGGGAAAAAGTCGACAGGACGACGGCGACTACAGCAATAATGACGTCGACAACAACAACAACGAAAAGAACAACAACAACGACAACATGAAAACTGACTACCCCACAAATGTTACGTAAACTTGATGGAGGCTTTCGTACTGTTTCGTACTTCTTTCAGTAGGACTTAGACAGACAAAAAAATAGTATAGAGTATGACAGGAGTTACAAAAAACAACATTTTTTTGCAATGTGTCTACAAAATGATTGGTCATTATTCGGGTCTTTTTGAAACATGATTCAAAATCAAAATAAGAATCCAAAGAATTCCGATAAAAAATGTGTCACAAAAATTCAAATTTTTCATATGACTTGAATTTTTATCCTGCTTTATATTTTCAAGAAAAATTTTCTATAAAAAATTTTAATGATTTTTTTTAAAAGAAAATGAGCCCCAACATTAAAATTTGACTTACTATAAAACACTCCTTAACACCATATCGATGTCAATTCACTTGAAAGAAATTGCTTCAATCTCAAAATTCTCAATTCGAGGCTCTAACGATGAACGAATTTTCAATAAATCCCAACAACACGACTTCCATCGGGCTTGGTTCGTTCTTAGCCCAGTTCCAACGACTCCTTCGTCAATGGTTTGATGGGTTGATCCAATGACGTTGATGTCGTTGACGTCGTCGTTGTCGTTGTTGTTATTGCTACAATTTCGGTTGTTTCTCCGATTGAATTCAAATTAAAATGCTAATAACACGAAATTTCGTATAAATTTAATGTAATGACTTGGGAACAAAAACAATACGGGCCAAAAAAAAGAAGCATAAAAGAAAAAAAAATCCTACCTACGAACGAAATAAAATAAAAATAAAGGAAAGAAAATGAAAGAAAGATGGACAAAAACAAAAAATAAAAAACACGACGATGGGACGAGAAAACAACAACAAAAACAAAAGTAACGAAACTCCTTCGTGTCTTCTTGGCGTTACATAATCTGGCTAATTTTTTTTTTACATAATATTGTTAATACATATTATTTCCATCCGCTTCTTCGTGGTCGTGGTCGTCGGCGGAGATGCTGTTGTTATTGTTGTTGCCGGCGTCTTCGCCGTCGTCATTGCTGTTGTTATTGTTGCTGATGTTGTCTTCTTCTACTTGGTCGCCGGCTTGCAACACATCGAGCAAATGGCCCGCGGCTTGTTCGATCACTTGACGTCGTTAGTACCAATCGATGGACGGATGGGGCTGGGAGTTTGGGATTTCGGCCTCTTCCTCTTCTTCGCCTTCTCCACCACCCCTAGTGACCTCTTCCTCCTCTCTCTCACACTCGCTATCACTCACACTCTCTCTCTCTCTCTCTCGCTCGCTCGCCGTGCCTCCGACTTTCCTGGTCCAACTGGCGGACGCCAGACTTCGGGCCTAGAAGTCATTCGTCGCAGTTGGTGATCGATAGACATGGACTCGGATATGGATGCGCTTTATTTTGCCCACAACAACAACAGCAACAACAACAAAGGAACTCCTCCGAAGAGTAGTGCAACAACAACAACACAGTGATCAGGGACATCGCATCGACACGGAGTTTTCGACTTTCGTTCGCGCAACGGGCAACGAGCAACGAACGACGACCGACGACCGAACGAGCCCGGGGAGCCTCTGGAGCGCCCAGCGATGACCCAAAGACGCAAAGCGGGCGACCGACCGACCGACCGGCCGACCTCCTTTGGCACGAAGCCGCTGTCTGGCATTCAGGCTGGCAGACACCCAACTGGCCCGCGAGTCTCTTCGACAGACGGACGATTGGACGGACCGCGAGTCGATCGGTGATTCAGTGGATTCACATCGCATTATGCAGAAATTCAACTCGCCTGAACTCGCGGCTCCATAACATGGGACAAGCATAGAAACTGACCCGAAATAGAAAACGACAACGAAATGGAAAAGGTTCATTTTCCTTTTCTAGAAAACGAAAAGGCAAAGCTAAATGAAATAGAAAAGAAAATGAAAATGAAGTAAAAAATTAAGATATGGATAGAGAAGAGGAGCAGAGGTGGAGACGAACCGAGTTCGCCCGACTGTCGAAATTCGTGTGAAGTGCCTTCATTTGTGAGAATGTTCGACTCGATTGGATTCGACTTCGGCCTCGTCTTCGTCTTCGTCTTCTTCTTCGTGGTCGCCGTCGCCGTCGCCGTCGTCTTCGCCTGGAATTGGTTTCCTTCCCTCGGCGCGGAGATGATCGCATTGAAAGGGAATTTCCAATTAGTCCTCTGTCTGTCTCTGTCTCGCTGCCACGTTGACGCGTCGACTGCAGGTTGTTTAACGGAATAATAACAACGACCGATGATATCGACGTGAAGGAACCACGACCACGGCGACGACCACGACGACGACGACTACGACGATCGCACACAGTTCGTTACTAGGTTTTAGTTTAATAGACTTCCTCCTCCTCCTACTTTTGTTGCCGTGCACAGGGAGCGAGGGCTTGTGCAGTTGTTGTTGTTGTTGTTGTTCTTGTTGTTCCTGCGATATCGTTGTAGTTGCCATTAGGTCAACCCACAAATGACTTTCACTCTTAATAGTCGATGCTCATCAATGGCAGAGCGACGTCGAAAGGACTGAGGATGTGGCACGGTTTGGTCTTTGCGAACTCGCCTCCCATGCCTGGCTATGCAAAGTTGATCCGATTCCGCGTGACGAGCTGCGCTATTTGTCGATTGCATCGGCGCCGGTGAGTCGACCTTTGACTTGTCCCAAGGAATCAGGCTTATTCGCCACCTCAAGTGGTGGGCTGAGGGCGACCTGGTCGTGGTTGACCTGCGGAGGTGGGCAGGGAAATGTTTCATTCAACGACTTTTGCTGCATTGAATGAAAGTATAAAAATACTTCATTCTTTCTTCTTTATTAAATAAATTCACTTGTTCTTCTTTGTTGATCAGAAATCTTTCATTCAGTCCCCTTTATTGACCAAAAATCCTTAATTTGTTCCTTTGTCGATCAAAAATTGTTCACTCTTTCCTCTTAATTGGTCGAATCTTTCATTACATCCTCCTTACGGATCCCCTTCAATCCTCATTCCTTCACCTTTATCCTTTCTCCCCATCGTCCTTCTCCCTCCCTTCTTTCGACCTCAGATGAGCATAGGATGATGATAATATTTGATCCGTGGTTCAAAGTCAAATCCGGAAAATCTCGTCTTCTATCAAACTCCCATCAAAGATAATCTCAATCACTTTATCAAACTATGCAGTCATTTCCCACGAGGCCTCAGGACCCACCAATTGATCAATCGATCTTTAAAACAATCTCATATAACGAGATTATTTCCAAATATTATAATCATAATCCGCAGAGGAATTTCCGACATCACAGCAATGCATTCGCAATAATATGTTGTTGTTCGGTACTTTTGTTGTGATTGTTGTTGTCGTTAGCCATCCATGTTGAATGGAAGCAACAACAAGAACAACAACATTTTACAATCAGCACTTGTCGGCGCTTTTCACCAGCCCCCCACGACCTGACGACGATGCGAAATGAAGCGCGGAAAAGCAATTTCCTCAATTATTTACCCAATTTGCTCAACGACTCCACCGACGGAGATGGCAACAATAATAAAAACAACAACCATAACGACTACAACAGCAGAAATAAAGCCAATTGCAGCAACAACAGCGGCAACAACAATAACTAAAACCAAATAAACAACGACAAAGCAACTAAAAAACAAACAACGAAGCAACAAAAAAAAACAACAAAGTCACCAAAATAATAACAATAAGGTAAATAACAACAAAGTCACCAAAATAACAACAATAAGCAAAACAACGACAAGAGAACCAAACTAACAACATTGAGTAAAATAACCCAAAAAAAAAGAACAACCGAGATAACAACAGCCGAAATAACAACAAAATTTCCAAGATATCAACAACCAAAATAACAACAACAATAACAATGACAACAACAATGCAACGGAGATACCAACAACATAGCTGGCAGAAGAGTTACCTGATAGCGCGAAATGTTGATATTGCAATTGACTCGACGATGTGATGGGATGGGATCTGATGCCAGACTATGCCAGGCCAGGCCAGGCTTCAGATGGCATCATGGTTCCAAGTGCCCCATGTGCTCGACTGCTCCAAGTGCTCGACTGCTCCATGGACTCCGGGTGAACCGCACAGGCGCACAATGCGAGGTGCCTACGGATGCACATGAGTCGCTCTTTCTAATTAAGACATTCGATATGGGGTTTGCGTGTGAAACGCGAATCGGTGAACCCGCAAAGACACCTTAACCGAACCGCTCCATTGGCTCGTCAGATGTGGATGGCGATGGCGATGGCGAGGGATGGCGATGGAGATGGGGTTGGGGATGTGAAGTGGTTGCAGTTGCCGCACGTTGGCGAACGTGTGAGCAACGGAGTGACGAAGCCAGTGACGACGTGAGCGAATGAATGAGCGAGAAAATGAGCGAGTGGGCGGTGGATGGATGGATGGATGGATGGATGGCGTCTTAAACAACTCATTAAAGTCGACGGTTTATTACTTAAAATTTCATTAAATAAATCAAAATTGAATCGCACTAAACTTCATATTAGCTGGCAATTGTCTTGCCATCAATGATGAAGTTGTTGTCGCCGTCGTCGTCGGTGTTGTTGCCATTGTTGTTGGTATTTCTGTTGTCGCTGCTGCTGGTATGTTTGTTATTGTGTTTGCTGTCGTCGCTGTTTATGTTTTGGGTGTCACTGCGTCGTTATCGTCGGCAGCTGTCGTTGTCGCCGTCTCCTCGTTGACAACTCGTGTGACACGTGAGTTCAATGCGGCCAAGTGTCGATGCATCCGATGGATGGATGGTGGGAAGAATGGATGGTGGGATGGACGGATGGATGGACGGATGGGTCTTAACTTGGCGCAAACTCTTAGATTTCTTGCGCTTGCATAATCGACCAATTGGTGTTGTTGCTTGTTAGCCATTTGTTGTTTCTTGAATTGCTGTTGTCGCTGCCAGTTCAGATTGGATTGTAGGTACTGGTGTTGTTGTTGCATTTTAATGTCTTGTTACCTATAATGTGTGGAAATGGCTGAGAGCCACATCGAAGCCTTGCTTAATTGGCGTATAATGGCAATTTAAGCGGAAACCTCGACGTCCTCCACGGCATTCCCTCATCGTTGTTGTCATTGTCGCCGGCACCTCCGTCGTTGTTATTGCTGTTTCTGTTGTTGTTGCTGCCTGTGCTGTCGTCATCAACCTCCCGGTCGTCACCGGTGAACTCAAACAAATTGCATGCGAAGTCATTTGGGTAAAATGATCTCCCCCGAACCTCGTCTGGGGTTCTTGGCTCAAGCCAAACAAACCATGTCTTGACTTAAAACAAACCACGGTCGGTGGACGTCTTTGATGTGGATGTTGGTTTGCGAGGCGTTTCGAAAAACATCAAAATCAGCCATTCGAGGCATGCTCGAATTGCACGAATGAGAACGACTTTACGACCATTTAATTAACAGATTAACTTTTGTGTGAATTGCATTCCCTAGTGGTCGACTTTGTACAAATTCCAAAAAGCGCTGACTTCCTGTTCGCAAATATAACGATGGAATGGGAGATGGAAGATAGGAATTGTTGGGGAGAGAAATAGAAGAAGTGATGCGAGGAATGAAGGTGGAAAACAGAGGTAAAAATTAATTTGAAACTAGAATTAGGAATCATTCTCGCCTCCATCGATTGAGGTTCTGCTGCTCGCCTGCCGTCCGGATCCCTGCCACCGAAGCCGGCAACTGCGAGCACCCAACGCTCACACACACATGCTCCATCGCACACACACGCAGGCGCGCTCTGGGGCATCTGCAACCACGCATACCACAAGTTGCTCACCTACATTCGCTGCATGTTCGCAGACGCCGTCGGAGCCGGAGCCGGAGCCTCTTCACAGAGGGGGCCGCGGGACTAAAGTACGCCGATTTAAGAGATTTTATTACGTTCGACTGCGAACATGGTCAAATGCGTTGTTGGTGCTGATGATCATGTAGTCGTTGTTGGTGTCGCTGTTGTTATTGGCATCGGTGTCGTTGCTGTTGCTGTTGCTGTCTCTGTGTTTATTGCCGTGGTCTTGGCTGCCTCCTGAATTTAAATCTTCACTGCTAAGTTTAATTTTGATTTTTGCAATCGTCGTCCGTTGACCAAAGTAAAGAAAAAACAAGAAACAAACGAGGCAAAAACCAAAACCAAAACCAGAAAAGATGAAAGCCACTATTTACTGTTGTTATTGGTGATGATGGTGTTGCTGTTGTTGCTGTTGTTGTTGGCGCTCAGTATGGTGTGCGAAGATCGCATGCAAACTCGAATGCGGACCCTGCGGATTTCGGTGTCACGTTAAATCAGTGGCTCGCGCAGTTTTCGCAAAATCTACAACGAGTCAAAAGATTCTTCTCCTACTTCGCTCCCGCTCTCCCTCCCTCTCGACGTTTTATTGAATTGCACAACCGACGGCCGGACCCTGGGTGTTGCAAGCGTCGGCAATCGCCAGAACCGTAAACGTTTACGAGCGATAAAAGAATCAATCAGGGCCACTTGCCAAACAACTCATTAGTGCAATCGGGCTTGTCGCACATCTAATTATATCTGGCCCAAAATCACGAGCCCTGCTCACGAGCCCTGCTCGCGCCCATCAAGTCCAATGGGATCGCAAGTGAAGCAGGAAACGTCGACGACGACCAGGGCTTTCTGTGGAAATTTCCGAACCCGGTACACCCCAAGCCATCAAGATCGGGGCTCGGGTCTCTGGTCTCGGGGCTCGGGGATGATGACGCAGATGAGATGCACGACCGAGCGATAGCATGAGTGATTCTTCGCGCGGCATGGCCGAAGATAACCAAGAGCCAAGGCAGGCCGAGGAAGTCCTCGTCGCAGTCCTCTGAACACCTTTCACTTCTGCCGCGGTGGACCGACCGACAGCGATGGGTCGATTGACACCCGCACAACACGGAAATTAAGCGGTTTCCCCGAATGCCTTTCTTATTAAACTGCAGCCTGCATCGGTCGCAGGAGCGGCAACAATCGGGAGAGACAACAATTAATGATAATCATTATTACGTGAGCATCGGAGATTTGTCGCGGGTCTCGGCGCGGTGAACGGAACGGGGGTGAGGAGTGAGGGGCGTGTTCCAAGCGGGACGAAATCCTTGCACTCGAATGACGAAGGTGCAAATGACGTTCATGAAGAAATAAAAACGGAACGACGAGCGACGGACGCCGACTCGAGTTGGCACCCACAGAGACGCCGAAGACGCGGGGTCGCCGGGGACGCCGACAATGACAACAATGGGAGAAGCAACTACAACGAGAAGAGCAACAACAATGAGAATCGCAACAGCAACAACATCGATAGCAGCAACAAACACGGCAGTAACACGACCAAGGCACGAAAATGGCAATCGCTGGACTCCTTCGACTCCGACTCCGACTTCGATTGCGACCCCGACTGCGATCGCGACTTCGGACTCGCCGGCTGAGGCTGAGCAGCGCTCATATTTAAAACAAAAACCCATTTCTGCAATTGAGGCGCCGTAATTAAATTAAAAATAGCGGCAATAGAAGCGCAGACGACAGATAAGTAATGGGGGAAACGAAACGAAACGAAACGAAGGGGGCGACACAAAAGGGGTGTTCGTTGGAGGAAACCCTTGACAAGCGACCGCCTGTGGTGGGTGCAGCAACGGGACCGTTGGCGGCGCACAAGTGCATCGAGTGCGCGAGCGGCACCGAGGTGTAAATTAAAGAGTGTTTTTGGGAAGAAAATCCAACGGCAACGGCCTCGTGCACCCAGGGCACCGATCGGTGGTGGTGGGGAGCCGCAGAGCCGACCCACACCCCCACGAAGTTGGGGGTGACGACGCCGAGGAGAAGGAAGGGAAAAAGACAAGGCGACTACGCGAAAAATCGAAAAGGAAAACAAAAGCACAGCATTTAGATCGAAGTGGGCGATTAAAAACCCTCGGGCACCGCGAGTTCCTATTCGCGAGCAAACAAACAATGCTGCGAGGCGAGCAAGCGACGAGGACGAGGCCGACGACGACGACGATGCGCACTGGAGGTGACTCGGTTCATGGGATAATAATACACACTATGTATTGCGGCCCAGTCCCCCAGCATTTGTTGTTGCCGCGGATTCCTCTTAAGCCAGTCGTCGCTTGCCTTCCTTCTTTTCGTTTTGTCATCGTTTTTTACCTTGTCGTCATGCCTTTATTGTGGGTGCTCTTGTGGCCGTTGTTGTTGCAGCGGGTCTCCTTCGATCGATTTTGTTCGACAAATGACATGTTCCACCGACGCTGGCAAATGGCGTTCGAAACCGTCGTGGTTGCGGTGTCGACGCCGAGGTCTGTGGAAGTCTGTGGCAGACGGTGGTAACTCGTGATCTCGATTGCTGCCGCATGGCAATAATCAATGCAGTAGCAACAGCGAGTGGGGAGTTAATAACAATATTAGTTGGTGCGACGATAAAGGGACTCGATATTGCAAAGCGAACATCGGTAACTACTTGAAAGCGTAAACATATAAATAAAAATCGTACTCTTGTAATTGGAATTGCAAATATTTAACGTTATATATTTATTATACAAGTACATCTGCATATAGTCATAAAGTGTATGGAATATGTGGGAGAAGATGGCATTCAGAAAAACTAAAACAGGTAAAAGAAACTTACTTGAAAAGTCTCGAACTTGGAATAAAAGACTCAAGAAACGAACTTGAGGAAAAGACTCAAGAAACGAACTTGAGAGAAAAGACTCAAGAAACGAACTAGTAATGGACTGTCGAACCAAAAGACTCAAGCAGCGAACTCGATCAAAACCAAAGACTTAAGTAACGAACTCGACCATCCTCGAAGACGACTCTGGCGACTCCCGCCCCAAAATCCCTAATTATTAAAAATTCTAATTATTCTCTCTTCGAAAAACATAATAAATTACTTTCCATGTTCCGTTCCGCCGAGGAATCGAAGAAATCTTTCCGCGCACACACCATAGCATTGCGTTGCTATCGATGTAATATGACGAGTCGTATAACGACATGTCATTTTAAATATTCCACGACTTCTTCTGCAAATTTACACGAAAATACCGGCACCATCCTGCCTACGGTTCATTTAAATGATAATAAATTAATACATTGTAAGTGCTGCGTTTTCAATATTTATGTCCATTCATTTGCATCACTTACCGGGCGCACGTCCACATGAGACTGCTTTCGATCGGGCACAAAATACCGCAGATAACGATGACTTATTACTTAAGACACGCAGCTCCTTCTATAGCGATGGTGGCTGGCGGGGCCGGTACCGGTGCCGGTGTCGGTGCCGTTGGTGGCGCTGGTGGTGGCGCTATTATTAGCCTTTATTGCATTTTAATCATTCGCTAACAATCGGTTCGGCGAGCTTAAAATGTGCGCAAATATTTGCAGAAGATCTAGACAAAGAGCAAAGAGCTCTGCATTAAGCTCAATGCATTCTATCGTCTTCTTCTTCTCGTTGTTGTAGTTGTTGTGGTTGATTTTGCTGCTGCTGCTGTTTGTGTGGAGCAACACGGCTTTATTCATAATGTTGGCAGAAGCAATTGAAGCAGCAACCACTGCCCCAGTCACCAACAACAACCGCTCTAATGTATTCAGCAAATTGTTGGATAATTAATTAATTGAACATCGGCTAGACTAAACTTTTTGCGCCGATGCCGTTGCTGATGCCTCTGGTTTGTTGTTGTAGAGTGTAGTTGTACAAACTTGTTGTTGTTGGCGTCGTTGGTGTTGTGTTTTGGGCTGATCTCGCTCATGATAAAAACACTTGCGGCGCATAAACGTTTTGAATGCTTGCGCAATAGTTCAACCGGCGAGAATTTTCGGGTAATAAACACTTGCCAAATTTATCTAGGACTTCCATAATTTTGAATAATTATCATAATGGTCATGTCATCCACCTCGACGACGACGGCGACGACGACGACGACGACGACGACGACGATAACCCGAGGCCTACCCGGGCAAGACACGACGACACGCCGCAGAAAGAGGAGGTTGCACGCAGCACGAAGACACGAGAAAGGAGGCGAAGAGATTAAAAAATATTATGAGCCCAAATTAAGTGGGGTGAAACAATGGCAAATGTCAGGAAAGTGAAGGGAAAACGAGCCCGGGACTCGACACCGATTTATTACTGCGTTGGAAGTCATCACCGTCTCCACATTCCACACAACCCCACTCCATTATCCTATCGCACTCAAGGACTTTCGCCCGGCAATTACGCAAACCATCCGGCGAGTCGATTGACCTTTGCAAAGCTGTTTAATTTCAGTCCCTCCTAATGGGAAATGGAAAAGCGCGAAATCCCACAGGACCTCCTGGCATTTCTCGTTAACTGCTGGCGCATTTCAAGGACCATAGACCGGAATTGCTTTTGTTTTTCATTTTTTTCGCTACGCTTTAACCGTGCTTTTTTACGATATTCGCTTCTGTAGAGAATTTTTAACGTCCCACCAAGTATTCATAAAACTAACCGACGAATGTCTCTGTCTCTGTCTTCTTTCGCAGGTGCAACAGCCAAACAGCTCGAAGCCATTCTTGAAGCCGACCGCTTGCCGTCGTCGACCACAGCAGCCACCGTAGCAGAGGCAACCGATTCGAAATCAGCAGCAACATCTGCGGCAGCGCCAACAGCAGCATCGGCAGCAGCAGCCGCCATAGTTGCGACAACAACAACAGCAACAACCGCAGCCTTACGCGCGATCACAACGTGCAAAATCAAAGCTGAGAACGAAGCTCAGCCAAGCGAAGCCGATAAAGTCAACAGCAGCCGCCTCTTAGCACCAACAACAAGCATGTTACTTTTGCAACCAAATGTAAGGACTCAGTTTTATCTCTACTCAAACATGTATTTCAATTAGACAGAATTTGAATTCAGAATTCTTTGCACTAAAAAGCAAAAATTATTCATATTAAACAACCGCTTCTACTATCCTAATGGACGCATTTAAATATTAGCTCCACTAAATCTTTGTATTAGATAGTATTAAAATGCTTTAGCACCCTTCTCACAATCTTTTACGAGGCTCTTTTAATTAAAAGTCGCTCGTAATGGCTGCAAATGTTCTTAGGACTTGTGAATTTGCGATCACTACATAAGTTATGAATATTTTTGAATTGACTTTCGGAGTCGCCAACGTGTTGAGTTATCTTCTATCTAGAGAGCTAATTAAAGCGCCAAGAAGCAACTGAGCGGCTGTCGTCAGCACTGCCAAAAATTGAGGAAGTCTGCGCAGTCTGCGTCTCCTAACTTGGGGGAACCTGTTCATTTCGCCGGCTGCGATCACCAGACGCAAAAAATTTCTAAAAATATTTAAAACTTGCAGTTTCCAGATTTTTGTTTTAATTTTTTACTTTTGTTTTTGTTTTCTCATATTTATCTTTCTTTCTTTCTTCGATGCCGTTGCGTTATTTGCATTTCATTAGAGAGAAGAACGGGAAAAAAGAAATAAATATATTGCTAAATAAGCGGAAACGAGTTTTCGAAAAGATTCTCTCGCAATTTTATTGCATAAACCGCAACATTTCCCCAAAAACCCGTTCCACGCATAAATTCATGAAAAAAGCACACCCAAATGAGCCGAAGAAAAAACAGGGAATTATTTGAAGAACACAGCGAAATCATAAATAAATACTTCGCTTACGGTTCGGATTTAATTTGCATCGAGTTTCTTATGCAAAAATAATGAGTTCGTCCGTTATCTCACGGCCACTTCAAGGTTTTCCACCTACCACGCCTGGTTCCACGCACTAAACCGGCAATCGCGACGACGAACGGGCAACAGCAACATACAACATATGGCTGTTTAGCATTTCTAACTGTTTGTTCAACGATGGGTAAACAATGAGTCCTTAATTTCGTTTTCTCGATTCTCCATGCAAATCGATGATTGCTGCAGTCGTCGCGATTGACGGCCGGTTGGCGAATCTGGCCGAGCTGGAGCAGCCTGACTAATTTGTGTAACGACAGCGTGACGTCGGTGACAATTGCAACAATAACAACACAACAGCAGTGATCACAACAAACACAACAACAACAATAACACCGGCGTCAACTGCCAGTGATGAGCGGAGCGCGAAGACAACCGCAAGGGGTTGAAGGGAGGCTCTCGAAGCACTCTGTCTTCGACGGCTTTAACTCGGCGACGTTCGAGTGTGTTGTTGTTGTAGTTGTTGTTATTGTTGTTGTAATACTCGTGTTCCACCACTATGAACACAAATTGCTGTCGACACGCTTGGTGCGAAGGGCCGACCCCGGCCCACCCCACCACTTGGCCGTGGTTTTCCTGACGCTTCCTTCGCACCAATCAAGGAGTCGCATTCGCTGCTGCCGCTTTTTTGTTGTGGTTGTTTTGTTGTGTGTGCGTGTGGCGCATGTGGAGTTGCGCGACTCCACCCCCGTGCCCGAGGTCGGGTCGGCCCGGCCCTTTGCAACTGCAGGATTCAGTCGCTAATTCAGTGTCCTTTGCTTGGTCTTTCGTTTCAGAGCTCCTTTAGTTCGCTTTCTCCTTTCGACAACTTCTCAACGCAACAAGCGAGCGCCCAACAACATCTCCAGCATCATCACCACCACCATCAGCAGCAGCAGCAGCAGCAACTCCAAGAACATCAGCAGCAGCAGCAGCACCTCCATCAGCAGCAGCACCAGATCCATCAGCAGCAACTGCAGCAGCATCAGCACCAACTGCTGCAGGACGACGAGGACCCGATACACAACATCAGCGGCGCCTCGGTCGACAACGCCGAGCTGATCGACCAGACGTTCAACCAGCTCTCGGACCTCTTCTTCCCCACCGACTCCAACCAGTCGCTCCTCTCGCCCGGCCTCTCCGACCACCACCAACACCAGCACCACCATCACCAACAGCAGCAGCAACCTTACGTTCAGGCGAATAACCAGCAGCAGCTGCAGGACCTGCACTCGTCCTGCGAGACCCTCATCGGCAGCAGCGACGACATCAGCAGCTCGATCGAGAATCTCACGAAGCTCGCGTGCCTGCGCGACAAGCGCCTGTCCTCGATACCCGAGCAGCACACGGTGAGCACGCCCAGCTCAGAGCAGGACCAGTCGCTCTGCTTCGACCGCTCCACCCCCCAGGAGATCGGCCTGCTCAGCTTGCGCTCGAGCAGCGACCCCGCCATCGCCCTCCACAGCCTCGAGGAGCGCCAGGCGCAGCAGCAGCAACAGCAACAGCAGCAGCAGCAGCAGACGACGAATGGTCGAGGAGGGAGTGGCCTGCTGCCGCTTGCCTCCCCCATAGGCGGGCCGCTGTCGTGCGGCAGCTCGTTGCCCAGCTTCCAGGAGACCTACTCCCTCAAGTACGTCCCCTCCGCCTCCTCGACGCCGACTCCGACGCAGACGCCGACCAACGCCCAGCTCGAGGACAGCCTCGGCCTGAAGATGGACGAGGACTGCTTCCAGCTGGGCGCCGCCTCCTCGATCGCCGAGGTGGCGGTCGCCGGCCACGCGCAGCTCGGCCACCACCAGCACCACCACGTCCACATGCACCAGCATCTGCACCAGCACCAGCACCATCACATCCAGTCGACTGCGCCGACACAGTCGCAGACGCAGACGCAGATGTCTGGCAACAGTAATGCGAACAACAGCAACAGCAACCACAACGGCAGCAATGCGAGCAACACCTACAACAGCTACCACTTCAACGCCTCGTCCGCCGCCTCGTCGACCTCGTCGGCCTCCTCGTACGAGTACAGCACGAGCGGCGTCTCGGGCGGCTCGGCCTGCTCGGAGCAGGTCCAGAGCTTCGGCGCGGCCGGCGACAGCTTCTACCAGCAGTACCAGCAGATGACCCAGCACCAGACCGTGAGTATCCGCGATCGTCCGTTCTGGCGGGCCACCATTTGACGGGATTTTTTGTCCACTTGCAGAACTACTCGACCGGTGGTCCGAGCGAACGCTACTCGCTCCCCACCTTCCCCTCCATCTCCGAGCTGCAGGCGGTGACGGCCGCCGCCGCCGTCGCCGTGGCGCCCCTGCGCCGCGCCTCGCTGCCCATGCAGCGCTCGGACTCGCCCGCCCGCCACAGCCCCAAGCTGCCGAAGCTGGTGCTGGGCGCCTCCGCGGGCCTGCTCAAGGGCCACCACCACCACCACCATCACCCCCACAGCGCCCACCAGCAGCACCACCATCCGCCCCAGCTCTCGAGTGCCCCGAACTCGGCGTCCAGCTCGCCGCGCTGCCACCAGCCGCAGCAGCAGCAACAACAGCAGCCACCGCCGCCACCTCTGACGCCAGCGAACGTGTCCGGCAGCGGCAACAGCAGCAGCACCAGCAGCAGCACCAGCAGCAGCAGCAGTAGCACCAACAACAACGGCAACGGCAGCGGCACCGGCACCAGCGGCGACCTGCTGAGCGCCCGCATCATGCAGAGTCCGTCGCAGCTGTGCGCGGTGTGCGGCGACACGGCCGCCTGCCAGCACTACGGCGTGCGGACCTGCGAGGGCTGCAAGGGCTTCTTCAAGCGCACCGTGCAGAAGGGCTCCAAGTACGTGTGTCTCGCCGACAAGGCCTGCCCGGTCGACAAGCGGCGGCGCAACCGGTGCCAGTTCTGTCGCTTCCAGAAATGCCTGGCCGTCGGCATGGTCAAGGAGGTGGTGCGCACCGACTCGCTGAAGGGTCGCCGCGGCCGGCTGCCCTCGAAGCCGAAGTCGCCGCAGGAGTCGCCGCCGTCGCCGCCGGTCTCGCTGATCACGGCCCTGGTGCGCGGCCACGTGGACACGACGCCCGACCCCTCGTGCCTCGACTACACGCAGTACAAGGATCCCACCGCCGTCGGCGTCGGCGACGACAGCAACAGCCACCTGGCCGTGAGCGAGGCCGAGAAGGTGCAGCAGTTCTACAACCTGCTGACCACCTCGGTGGACGTGATCAAACAGTTCGCCGACAAGATCCCCGGCTACCTGGACCTGTGCGCCGAGGACCAGGAGCTGCTCTTCCAGTCGGCCTCCCTGGAGCTGTTCGTGCTGCGGCTGTCGTATCGCACCCATGTCGACGACATGAAGATGGCCTTCTGCAACGGCATCGTCCTGCATCGCAGCCAGTGCCAGCGCTCGTTCGGCGAGTGGCTGAACGGCATCCTCGAGTTCAGCCGCAGCCTGCACAGCCTCGAGATCGACGTCTCCGCCTTCGCCTGCCTCTGCGCCCTGACCCTCATCACAGGTGAGTCGTGCCTGCAAACACCATTCATTCGCTTTGTCTTACTTAAGTTCTGTTTTTCCTGAAACGATTCCAGAACGCCACGGCCTTCGCGAGCCCAAGAAGGTCGAGCTGCTCCAGATGAAGATCATCGGCAGTCTGCGCGATCACGTCACCTACAACGCGGAGGCCCAAAAGAAGCCCCACTACTTCAGCCGCCTGCTGGGCAAGTTGCCCGAGCTGCGGTCGCTGAGTGTCCAGGGTCTGCAGCGCATCTTCTACCTGAAGCTGGAGGACCTGGTGCCCGCTCCGGCGCTCATCGAGAACATGTTCATGGCGAGCCTGCCGTTCTAAAGCAGTTTACAGCCGCATAAACGTAGCACTTAGTAAGATGACTATTATTCAGATGATGTTGATCATGATGATGATGATAATTTATACCTTTGGATGTTTAATTTTATAAAGACAAAACATACATCTTCCTTTTCTTAAGTTTTAGTTAATTTAGTTGGTTGCATAGAGATAGAGCTGTATATTTCAAAATTAATTAATAACAATAAAACTATGTATATGGAAAATTCGTTCAATGACACACTAGGCTAATATACCAGAGACCTGCAACAAAATACATACATATATACTGTATACCTAGATTTATACGAGTGTAGATCTTATTTGCTAAAGTTCTTTAGTACTAAGCTAGCTAGCCAACTCATCCCTTTGGTCAATTATAATTTAAACGTCGTGACTACTTTACAAATCCAATCACTCCCAATCACTAATGGTTCCAGACGTGGGAGGGCTCGAGGAGCTCCTCACAAACGCCTGAACCATGACCTATAAATACACGTTCTGCATGTGCCTGTGAATTGTTTCAAAAGAACATCGATATAACTTTCCCTCAATATTTATACATCACATTAATAATATGCATACATATATATTTTGCATATATGATTGTAATGTCTGTCGAGATTGTACCAGGAATTCGTCGTTATTCATATCGCAACTTCTTTGAGATTAGGTTTTACCATACTAATAATTCTACTACTACTACTACTACTACTTCTACTACTACGACTAGGAGGCGTCCATAAGACTACATGATGTCCTGTATCTGAATGTCTGTGTTGTTCGATGTTCCCTACGATATACCGTCCCATCAGCCCTCGTCTCGATTACTCTCTTATCAAATATTCATTGCCCACTGATTGGGGTTTTGATTCGTTCCAATGTCGCTCGCCGAAGGAGCGATGGAGCGTTTCGTGACTTGCCAGTCAGACCGAAACCCTCCCCTCAAGGGACGTGACGTTAATTGATAAAACGAATGAAAAGGCGAAATAGCGAAAGAAAGGGATAATTTCAGCTGTCAACGGCCGCTCAATTATCAGAAGAAAAAAACTCCGTTATGTTATAGGTTGAAGTAAATACGGGTACGCAACACTATTGTAATTAAATCGTGTTCTAGTCAATTGGTCTTTAGGTTTGTTGTTATTGTTTTTTGTTTGTGTCTCATATTATTACGAACTTTATTATGATTATTATTACTCTTTTTATTATTATTATAATTATTATAATTATTATTATTATTATTATTATTATAATTATTATTATTATTATTATTATCATTTTTATTATTATTATTATTATTATTATTATTATTATTATTATTACTATTATTATTATTGAAATTATTATTATTATTATTATTATTGAAATTATTATTATTATTATTATAATTATTATTATTATTATAAATAATAATTATTATTATTAGAATCATTATTATTTTTAGAATTATTATTATTACTATAATAATTATTCTTATAATTTTTATTATTATTATATTTACTATTATTATTGTTTTTATTGTCGCTCATAACCAGTTAGTTGTCTTTGTGTTTGACTTTGCCAGTAAATAATTTTGATTCTTTCGAATGATTTCATTGAAAAGCTTGCCAGTAACCTTAAGCAGGCGCTGACTTCAAGTCAGACGCCGCAGTAGTAGTTTAAGAGCCTTGCGGTAAGGACCTAACCTGAAGCCTGAGGCATGCGAGAGTACAGTACCTTTTAGATCTGTGTCTTATAAAATAGAGCAGGATACATCCTTGTAAACTTTTTCTAATGGACATTTATATGGATATCGTATTTGTTTCTAACTCATATTAAAAATTTCGAGTGGAATATTTTGTATAGGTTATACTATATATGAATATATTCAAGATAGCGAAGGTGAATTGTGATAAAAAAAAAAAAACAGGAAATGGAATATAGTGCACAAGAAATTTTGCACAAAGAAATGGAATGGAATGAATTTTAAAAAAGTTTTATCTCAACAAATGTCTGTTTTTACATGTATTGTTTTATATATTTTTTTTAACTAGTTAGGAATATTAAATTGAAAATTTCTTACAATCCTTTCGACGTACGTACATCAATTTATACCTAAATATAAGTAGTTGCAGCAATTATTGTACCTTTTCACACTATATTAAACAAATCGTTAGCATTTATACTAATCTACCTAGAGATATATATATTTAATGTTGTATATTTTGTTGGTGAATCCTTTGATTTTAAGCGTCTCTATGGAGGAAGTTAAATCACTTTAATTATTAAATATTAATGTGTCCATCAAGCACAAGCATCTTGCCTCCGATTTTCCAAAAAGCAAGATCTTCGATTAACACTAGAATATTATTATGAAAACAAAGTATGATCGGAAATTGAAGTCGATGATAGGCAGGAATTCCTAAAAGACAAAATTCTAGACATAGACATTTTGTAATAGTGCTTTTTGAGTTTTTTGTTGCAACATTTCTGCGCTTCTGGACCAAAAACTTTACTGAAAGAAAACTAAATAGAATTAACGAGGTTCGACACACAGAAGCTTTAGGAGACAGGCTTCAACAACAATCGACATCATCGACTTCAATATCAGCTGAACATACACTGTTTATATTCAAATTAAGAAATATAATTGCAAACAGCAATACTTTTTCATACTATATACATACATTTCATACATTATTATGAAAACAAAGCAAAGTTACATATCGATTTTATTATATAGAAGAATACATAAAAAAAGCCTTTTGCACAGTTCAGCAGTTATCATCTGTTGTGCAATTAATTCCCTAATTAAATGCATTGTTAAAAGAGTTTAGCTAATCTACGCATTAGGAATTAAGTACTAAATGTATGGGAGAGAAACACGAGTTAGGTTAACATATACGAATGGCATACTATTTCGAATTTCGTTTGTGAGAAATGTTTTCCTTAAATTGATGTTTCATTAATTGCAAAACATAACCTTTTAAATAAAAACAGAACCTAAAGAGAAAAGAGAAAAATAAATGATTATAAAGATATGTATTGAGTACCTTAAAACAGTTTTAAACTGAGATCTGATCTGAATGCAAATAAATGCATGTTTCTAGAAATATACTTATATATAAATATATACAATTACATATACAATATGAAAGCAATTGCTTTTTACCTGTTAATGTTAACATTAATACGTATTCAGAGAAGAACAAATATTTTTCATCTTTTTGTATTTTTGACATAGTACATTTATTTACGTATTGAAAACGTGAATATGTATTTGGAAATGAATTTTCTAAACGATTAACCCAGTGAAAGTATAAAATACTCATATATATTTCGATACGAGTGATTATGACATGTTAAAATTGAACTGGGTAGATTCACTATACGACATACATACATAAATATATTTTGCTAATATATACAGAATAACTATTAAATACAAGTTCGTTTTAAATCTATCACTATGCAATATTGTTGTATCCTTCACCGATAATGAAAACCAATTAACCAACAAATCAAGCAAAACAATATTTCTACAAAATCTATTGTGTGTTTGTCCTGCACATGTTTAATTCGTTTCAATTTACATTGTACGTAATTTAAAATGTTTGATAAGTTTATTTGTTCCATGCATGAATTAATATTATGAATATATTCTATCCAACGAAACCCTTTAAGAAGCTAAATTATTAATATTTTACCTTTTTTAGGAATTAATTTCAAAAATGCAATCTAATTCAAATAATTTATATAAAAATACTTTAAACTAAGTTTATGTAATTTAATAATCCTTCAAACACTCTATTGAATCCTCTATGTTCACATGTATTCAATTTAACAACCTCTAGCTATTGTACACTCAATTTTTTATCGAAATATGTACTTAATTGTATACATAGTTTTAAATATACTTAAATAATATTAACTTTTGTTTCCTTGAAAACATACACCGAGTTTTATTCAAGGTTGGTAAGATAGAAACACCTACAAGAATTTTGGGATTGTTTTTATAATAGACACCCATATTCTGATTGTCTTCGGCCACCCTTTTTCTCTACGTCTCTTTACGCAGTATATAGCAAATCGTCACCTAGGAAAATTGATCTTCTGCTGCGGTCGTTGACAACAACCGAAATGATGATCTTGCCTTGAGCATCTTGTTCCGTTTGTTTTTGGTTTTCTTCAAAAATGGGATTCTGGATCATAGTATTTTCAAAATAGTAGTGTTGCCGTTTGATTTTAGAGTTAGTGCATATCGGGTTTATGTACTTCAGTGAATTGGTTCAACATTTGTTTGGAATATATCAAAACACATTTTATTAGTTGTTTGTTTTTTATTTGATGTAATATCGTTCTTTTGTTTCAAGAATTATATGTGATTATAACAGCTAAGGAGAATTGCAGATATTTGAGTAAAATTTGTTGATAGAATATATTTGTTTGTGTGCTTGTACGAAAAAATTGTCTACTACGCATTATTAAAACTTTCAATAACATCTGAACTTTACTCACATAATAAATATAATAATTTTGAGCACACAACGCCCGATTTCTTTAGTCTCTTCAAATATAGATCAATTTATTATACGCATAAAATCGTTATAAATCGCTGAATTAAGTTTAAAATTTAAATAACTCGAAAAGAGAACATTCAAAGACAAAAATAGCAGAAACAAAAAGTAAAACGAAAGAAAAAAGTATAATTCAATTGCAATGAATATTATACTGTGCTTAGACGTTCTCTGCACGATTCATTTAAATTCTTTTAACTCTACAATTCTCTTTTTTACATTAGTAAACATTTTTCAAATGTCGATTGCTTTTAAGGAATCTTTAAATTGCAGATGTAAAAAAAAACGATTTATATGTTAATTTACAAGATATTGGACAGTAAAAACTGTCGTTGATATAGATGTAATATTGTGTCTGCATGGAGTATGAGAGCTGAAAGAAACAAGAAAAAATGTTTAACATACGGCATGTCTTACCTGTTTGGCGTATATGCAGGGAAACTTCCGAGGAAATATTTCGTGGAAATATAAGAGTTTAGAAATTGTTCAGAATGTACTGTTCTTGAACGAAAGAAAACGACTAGTTTTTGGTTTCAAGTAAAAAAAAAAATAAAAGAATTTTCCGCTGTGAGAGATTTTGTCGTTTGTCATAAAAATGACATTAGTATTTCTTATATCCTCGCCGATTTCTGTTGTAACCACCACCTCCGCCGTTGCGTGCACGATTATTATGTGAACGATTGTTATGACCGTAGTTCTGTACTTTAGCAGAGTATTTTCCAGATGGTGGTGAATAAATCTTTTGTTCTGAAGCAGATTTGGATTTCTTTTCATCTTCCTTTCCATTTTCAACTCGCCCATCAAAAGTAATAGGTGCATGGCGTTTAGAAACCATTTTGTTCTGATAAAGAAAATTTTAAAATATTATAAAATAAGATCACACAAATCAGGATGTTATTACATTTTTTCGTACTACCCACGAGAGAGTTATTTCATGCTTGAAGCTTGGTGGTGAGTGGAATAAGTCACGTATTAATACACTGATGTTAGATGTCGTCTTCAATGCTGTCAATTTCAATACATTATCGTCAGTTTTTAGTTCCTCCGCCGTCTTTCCTTTTACAGCTTCTTCCAATTTTTTTATATATCTATTGAAAATTTCCATTGAGATATGCGTAAAATACTGTGTATATAATAACTATACCCTTGCGTTCCTCTGGCTAAGTATTGTAATCTTGATCTGAAGTCCTTTAGTTTTTCTGGATCGTTAACAAATGTTAGACTATCTGCATTTTTCTTTCCAAGAGTATGTAGTGCATACAACAAACACTCCGCGTGTGAAAAATGGAATGAAGGAGGTGGACTACTTACATCGTCTTCACCATCCAACTCAGGAAGTGGCATATATTCCTAAAAATATTGTGATAAAATATTTAAATATATAACATACACAATTATACAAATTTGGAACTTACTCTTAATACTGTATATATAGCCTCCAGACGTTTTGGTGCATTCTCTAGTTCATCACAAAATTCGACCAATTCAGCAAACACTTTGAGTAAACGTAGTTGCACTTGATCTTGTTGAATCGCAGTGGCTATCATATTCCAAGTACTCAAGGGTAATAATTTATCGCAAACGTAAACAACAAACGCCGTAGACTTAATCGTTTTCTGTAAGAAACAATTCAATAAGTTAAAACCAAAAAAAAAAACAATAAGAAAATATTAACTAACTGAAAAATACGGCATGGCATGTGATGCGCATTGTATAAAACGCTCAACAATTTCATCCTCGATAGTTATAGCATCAATATCTGCTCCCAATTCGGCCTGTTCCGTAGCCAAGTTAACCAGTTCCGCATGTCCTGTGATGGTGCTACCAAGTTTCGTAGATCCAAGAATACCCATACACAAATGAAATTCATCAGCGGTAACATCCTAGTTTAATTAGCAACATTAAAAAATAAAACTGAGTATAAGCTTCTATATTAATTACGGTACCTGCAAAGCCTTTTTTATTTCTTCAATTAGAAATTCTTCTACTTCTTTAGTAATCACTGTAGGACCCATTGCAAACAATTTGGAAGCAATGAATTTTAAACAACGTTCGCGAGTTGCTTCATCGCCAGAAGCGATTTGTGTGAAAATACCTGTAAGTGCTCCCTTTGCATCCATCTAGGGAAAAAATATTCAAGGTGAGCAACAAAATCAAGAACACAATGTATGCGCAGTTATTCATACCTTAATAACGGTTTGCAATGAGTTGTTAACTTGCTGCAGTTCCAAAGGATCCTCCAGAACAAGCAACTGGGCCAAAGTATCACCGACTTTGGCCGTTGTACCAATCGTATCTTGGCACAATTTCGGCAAGTCTTTAATTGCTTGACGACGAATCTAAAAATACAAACTTTTTATAACAACGAATGACTTAATTTATTTTAAAATGTACCTGCATATCATCGTCCTCGCACAAATCTAATTGTGCATCAATGGCCGTATCAGCCAATTCGGGAAAATGCTTGAAGAACTTTCCGATAAACTGTGAAGCCAATCGTTTCTCTTTAGAAGAACCCTTGACAGCTTTTAGTATATCTTTGTATTCAGAAACATGCTGTCTCAAGAAAAATATTAGTAATATTATTTCTCAAATTATTCCAATTCCATATGTATACCTCGTTTATTTTTTCCCCGGCTTCCGATAATATTTCGTAGCATTTGTACAAGTGCTCAATGTTGTCCATCTCCACGTCCATGTTTGATTAATTTCCCTGTAGCGGCGATTACAAGTTAAAGCGTTGGAAGAAATCGGGTTGTGGTAACAAAATGGTTGTACTGTTTTCCTTTATTAACTTTAGAGACAAGTAATAATTGCAGATAATAGTTGAAAACAATTTTTTATAAGTTTCCGTACATCTGTAAGTTTCTCAATAAATTTCACTTGTTTCCAACGCACAAATAATATGAATTTCTGAAACAGCGGTCACACTGCAATAAAAACTCTACTCAAAAATGGTGTCGATGATCCATTCGGTATTTTAGCATGTTGGTTTGGTTTGCTACCGGTGTTATATATCTATATCGTTCTAACTACCAAAAAAACCATATTAATATACTGGTCAGAAAGAGAGGGTACACCTCTGAGCAAGCCATATTTGCTTTATTCCTCAATTTCTGCGCAGTAGGTATTTTTCCAGAAAGTTTTTCTATATTTCAGCTTTTAATAAGTTCTTATGTACTACCGATGTAAAATAGTCCTATATTCAAACTACAGCAAATTGAAAACATAACCTTTCGCGATAGCCGTATCGTAGTAAAACTGTTTTCAAAATAAATCTTATAGATATGAGTATCTTTTGATATTTATTGGGCTGCAAAAATAATTATGTCCGTTTTGCAAACATTGTTGAATGTGATAAACTTCTTGTGGTCCGTCTGTTACTATATTATTGCCGTGAGTTATCATATTGGACGCGGAATCTTCTATGGAGTTTGTGTTGCATGCAGTTTCCTCAGCGATGTATTTTCAGCTTTAGCTATTATTGTGGAGGAGTTATATCATTTCCTGTGTACATTGGACAGCGACATTAGCGCGACTCTGCGCTATGTTCGGAAGACCACCAACAACGGCATCGGAGGGGCTATTGACGGCGTGATATTCTTCTGTAAAGAGATATCGCACTTCTTTTTCAATACCAAGGTGTATTCAAAGCTATTGGCCACAGCATTCGGTCAATTTGTTGCGGACATCGGCGATCTATTGTGTCGATCACTACTTCTTATTGCGGATTCGGCTTGGTGGACGCTGACAATTATTCCGCGAACAGTGATTACCATTTTCATTAGCCTGGGCGACTGGATGGTTTTTAGCATCAGCTCAATTGGAATACTTCTTGTGACTATAGTGCAGACAATAATTGATGATATCTTCCGCTATACCATTGCGACTGTAATAATATATGTATGCCTAAGAAACCGTCGACGTTTTCTGCATGTCTGGACAGTGGCCGGAAACAAACTCCAAATGGTACATAGAATAAAGCATTCAATTTACATCCTGAAGTTATTGTTCAACATTTATAGTTTTTTAGATCTTTACGCCTCCGCCGACAGCAACCTCAAAGAAATATTCGTTCGAGTATATCTCCTACTTCTAGGAGATTACCCCGTAATCCATTGCCGCCAGGAGCTTCCGAAAAGCTTGTGGAGTCTCTGCGCTGTGTGGTATGTCAAGATCAGCCCAAATGCGTTCTGTTGCTCCCTTGCAGGCATCTATGCCTGTGTGAGGACTGCTCCGAATACATGTTAGTAACGCAAACTCATTCTTGTCCACTGTGCCGCAGAGGAATCGATCGTTCGATCTCCGTTTATATTTAATATAATTCGACTTCATATTATTTCGGATTCAAAGAGTCTAATCAAAATAATGATTTAAAACACAAAGTCTGAATATAGTAGTTTTAGTTTTATACCCATACTCCAACAATTTTACACAATTATGCATAGTTTTAAAATAAAACACATTTAAAAGTAAAGCAATAATTTTATAATTTTAAGGATATATTTCAATAGCAAATGTCATTCTACACATCGTTTAATAATGTTAATGTAGTACAGCTTGCAAAGAAGAATGCACAATTCTATTAACCAAATATCTATTAGTCCAATTGAACTTAATATAGCGTCCTCTACATTTACAACAATATTCAAATCCAAACAAGAACATTTACGAAGAAGGTGGTTGCTGTGGTTCAGAACCGCTCCCACCACCGCCGCCCTGGGTATTATTTGACAACTGGGTTTGGAAGAACTGCATAAAATCATTTGACGAAGGTTGAGCACCACCTCGGCCTTGTAAGCCAGTTAACACTTCACCTATCGAATTCATTACGACAGGATCCTGCGACATATTCCTCACATTCTCTAAGTCAATATTTGCATTGCGTAACATATTGATGACAGCTGGATTAGTGAACACCATATTCATTCCTTCGGTGAATGATGGCGGCAGGTTGGGACGCATCTGTGCGTTACGGGCAACTTCGAGATTATTGCGATAGTCCTGATTATCTGGTTCCAGTTCAATTGCCTTAGCGATTGCTATCTGCGCCTCTCCGTATTTTCCCAAGTTTGAGTAGGCCATGCCAAGGCGGCTATACGCCTTACTATAGCTAGGATTATAGAGCAATGCTGATTTACAGTCAGTGATGGCGCGCTCGTTGTCCCCAAGACGTATATATGCGGCTGCGCGGTTGCAATAGAAGATGGGATTTTTCGGATCGAAAGTAATAGCTCGATTATATTGGAGCAATGCCTCATTGTATTTTCCATCCTTCATAAGACGATTGCCTTCGTTTTTGATAGATTCAGCCATTTCCAGAGACTGTGGATTCCTCTCGATGTACAGTGATTGAAACAGTTCAAAGAGATCGATTTCCTTTGCATCCACGGATGAATCTGCAGTGGAATTCCCGCCAGACTCTGCTGGAGTATCAACTTGTGGTTGCTCATCTTCGCCTTCACTGACATCAAAAGCAGCCTGAAGACATTGCACAGCTACTTCCACGCTTTCCTGTGCATCCGGCGTGAGCGTCTGTGGATCCACCTGCTTCTTCAAGTAACCAATAAATGAACGCACAAATGTTTGCTGTACTTTGTCTGGCATTTGGATATTTTTTCTTCAGAAAATTGAAACAACACCGACTATTGAATATAAAATATCGACTACTCTTTTCTTCTTTTTAGCTCGAACTTTCGTGAAACCAGCAACAGCGTAATAATTCCTTCGAATAGATTCAAATGTAAAAATCCTACACCAGCGCTAAGATAGCAATGTTGCTGAACTGTCAAAATCGCCAGCAACGCTTGGAGGGGACATTTCACAGGGCGAATCAGAAATTCAAAAACTAACTTAAAAGGGCATGGTCAGGAGGAGATTTCCACCGTTGCTGGGGGTATCCTTCGAGGGTGACAAAAATTCGAGTATCAGGGATTGAAGAGGACATATCCCCCGATATTTCTGAATACTCCAAATGTTCCTGTCTAACTTAGTATAGGAGTTCCAGAGAATAGCCGCTGCCTCAGATATGTACATGTGCGATGACATGATATAAGCTTTTTACCCGCGATTTTCAACCAATCTTAAAGAAATCGAATAATATATTTGCATCGGGCTAAACTTGTTTTTTTTTTCAATAGGGAGAAAAATTTGTCATACCATTTGATCAAAGGATAGTATAATTCATACTATTGAGACGGATTCGACGACGCTGTTTGGGTTGGGGTTTGATGTGGCTGCCGCCCAGCGCTCGAAGTCAGTATCGTCTAGACTGTATTAAGGTGAGGCTCGAACTGCTCTCCGCTCTTTAATTCTCAGCTGAAGCGGTTGAAGCTTGGCTCGGTGTTTCTCTCTTCCTTCCGCTGTGTTTTGCCCTGCCAGTAACGCAAACTCATTTTTGTCCACTGTGCCGCAGAGGAATCGATCGTTCGATCTCCGTTTATATTTAATATAAGTAGACTTCATATTATTTCGGATTCAAAGAGTCTAATCAAAATAATGATTTAAAACACAAAGTCTGAATATAGTAGTTTTAGTTTTATACCCATACTCCAACAATTTTACACAATTATGCATAGTTTTAAAATAAAACACATTTAAAAGTAAAGCAATCATTTTATAATTTTAAGGATATATTTCAATAGCAAATGTCATTCTACACATTGTTTAATAATGTTATTGTAGTACAGCTTGCAAAGAAGAATGCACAATTCTATTAACCAAATATCTATTAGTCCAATTGAACTTAATATAGCGTCCTCTACATTTACAACAATATTCAAATGCAAACAAGAAAATTTACGAAGAAGGTGGTTGCTGTGGATCAGAACCGCTCCCACCACTGCCGCCCTGGGAATTATTTGGCAACTGGGTCATCAATGTTTGGAAGAACTGCATAAAATCATTTGACGAAGGTTGAGCACCACCTCGGCCTTGTAAGCCAGTTAACACTTCACCTATCGCATTCATTACGACAGGATCCTGCGACATATTCCTCACATTCTCTAAGTCAATATCTGCATTGCGGAACAAATTGCTGACAGCTGGATTAGTGAGCAACATATTGATTCCTTCGGTGAGTGATGACGGCGCGTTGGGACGCATCTGTGCGTTACGGGCAACTTCGAGATTATTGCGATAGTCCTGATTATCTGGTTCCAGTTCAATTGCCTTAGCGTATGCTATCTGCGCCTCTCCGTATTTTCCCAAGTTTGAGTAGGCAATGCCAAGGCGGCCATAGGCCTTACCATAGCTAGGATTATAGAGCAATGCTGATTTACAGTCAGTGATGGCGCGCTCGTTGTCCCCAAGACGTATATATGCGGCTGCGCGATTGCAATAGAAGATGGGATTTTTCGGATCGAAAGTAATAGCTCGATTATATTGGAGCAATGCCTCATTGTATTTTCCATCCTTCATAAGACGATTGCCTTCGTTTTTGATAGATGCAGCCATTTCCAGAGACTGTGGATTCCTCTCGATATACAGTGATTGAAACAGTTCAAAGAGATCGATTTCCTTGGCATCCACGGATGAATTTGCAGTGGAATTCCCGCCAGTCTCTGCTGGAGTATCAACTTGTGGTTGCTCATCATCGCCTTCATTGACATCAAAAGCAGCCTGAAGACATTGCACAGCTACTTCCACGCTTTCCTGTGCATCCGGCGTGAGCGCCTGTGTCTCCACCTGCTTCTTCAAGTAACCAATAAATGAACGCACAAATGTTTGCTGTACTTTGTCTGGCATTTTGATATTTTTTCTTCAGAAAATTAAAACAACACCGACTATTGAATATAAAATGTCGACTACTCTTTTCTTCTTTTTTGCTGGAACTTTCGTGAAACCAGCCACAGCGTAATAATTCCTTCGAATAGATTCAAATGTCAAAATCCTACATCGACGATGACAGCGGCAAAATTCTGCTCCATTAATAATTTATGCGGTTTGAGTCTATGCTAAATCTGGTAACTCTTTTTACACCACTAACCAGTATTTTAGTACTATCTTTCCTTGAACACATGGAAGCTTTAGTCGATTGATGAAAGAATTATAACAATTTCATAATTTATTATTCTATAAAATAATTGAAAATCTTACTCAATTAATTATACACAGTTTTCTGCAGACCATTATAATGTAAACTACCAATTTGGGTTAGAGTCATCGTTAAAACTTATGACATTTCAAAACACGCTTATGGTCCCTGAAAGCAATACAATTATTTTGTTATCTGTCCACATTGAACATACTCAATTCTGACAGTGATGTAAATAAACAGCTTTGCAGCCGCATAATGCTCTTCTTCTTTTTCTCTCTCTTTTGCTTCTATTCAAATTCCTCTCAGTTCGTCCACAGGCTGCAAAAAGAAAACAGCTTTGGGATCGCAGTGGTTTTCTTCGGGTCCGAGGAATGACTTCTTGGGGCGTGTGGTTGTTTGTGTGTATAACGAAATTTTCGACCGTTTGTTCTTCCTGTGCGCTGTGAATTTATTGAATTTATTGAAGAAAAACACATAAGAAATATGCGAAAACAACGAGTGTGCGGAAAAACTGTTGCGTAAACTGCGGATCAACGCGTCGGAGTGTCAACTATCCGCTGATTGGAACCAACCGCGCTACTTGCATTTCCAATAAGAATCCGCTCCGTCCTCAGGGCATTCGAATCACTTGACATCGTCCCCAATCGTTCGCTTCCGTTGTCATCCCTGTGTTCGTCAATTCTTTGGCCAAGTTCCTCACAAAGTTTCTTCGGCATTCGCGTTCATCACTTTCGTCCAAGTCATGAGACTCACGCGCAAGGAGCGCCAAGATAAGGTCGAGCTGCTGGCCAGCATCAACAAGGTTAACATCAGCGACGAAGTCGAAGCCACTGACAACGGTAGGATTTCATTATACTTTCTTGGAGTCGTTTTCATTATTATTTTCCATTTTATGCTAAATCATTAACATGAACATTCCCACTCACGGCGAGGTGATCGTCCTACAGAGCGTTGTCTCTGCTTTTCTCTGATTTACTTTTTATTGCCTCTTGGGATTTTGCTTTCGGCGCGATTTTCTTGCATTGAACGAGTGGCAATGCTTCATTGACTGACTGACTCATCATCGTCATCCTCTTTTCTCTCCTCTCCTCTCCACTCCTTTCCTTTTCTTTCCTTTGCCTGATCCCCGCATCCTCCACCCTGTTTCGCGACGGCCTACCGAAGTGGCAGACGTGCCGACAAATCCCTGTCTGTGCCTCGACAAAGTCTATATTTGAATATCACATCTATTATTGGCTTGCGGTTAAATGCCTCAATATTACATTGTTTCGATTTTCTGTATATTACTGTATTATTATACATAAACAATAAATAGTAACGAAACACGGAGTTACCCTCGGTTCGTTCAACTTTAAATTTTCGCTGCTCCTTGTTGGCATTTGCGCCACTCCCTTCCTTCTCCTCCCACCGCTTCGACCATAGTCTATTAATAGATCTCATTCCAAACATAGCAATAAATACAGCGCAACGTGATTTCGTATCTTCGGCTAATCAAGCTCCTTCTTTCGCTCGCTTGCAGCTGATCCATGTCGGCAATTAATTAATATTTATCAAATTTCCCCCTTCCAGATGCCTACAAGCACTGCAGCGACAACAGAAACTCATCGGACTTTTCCGACACCGATGAAATATTCCTGAAGGGCCTGCTGCTGAGTAATCCGTCAACACCGAACAAGGAGCTGCTGGTGAGTGGATTAATTTGTCCTACATTTCATTTTCATGGAAAAATGAGGCGAAACAAAGCGAACACAACAACAAAACAACAGGTCGTATCCATGTTGCTGTTGGTTCTTCTTGTTGTTTGGTGTTTTTCTGGGTAACATGTTCATGGCGTTGACTTTGGGCTTAAATTCTCACGAAACAATCCGAAATGTTGAACTTGACTTTAGTATTTCTGGCAAAGGCTGAAAAGGTTCCCAACATACTTTTCATTTCTCTCTTGTTCTTGCCAAAAAAGAAGAAAAAAAAAATTTGTTTGTGTTAAGTTTTTCAACAGGCATTCGCAATTTGAATTCAATTCATTCTAAGACTGTATTTGATTATTTTAGTTTCGAATGTTTTGCTCTTAAAGTGTATAAACAATTTGCTTTAAAAGCTTCGAATTAGTTTCAATCATTATCTCGATTGACTTGAGTGCTCTTCGAGGCGCCATTTAATTAATATCATCATCAATCTTGGCGGAAAATCCGATAAGCGTTAGACATTCCCAAACATCCTAGGCCAGCGGCTCTGGCTTCATGACTCGGCCAACTGCCAAGGACCGGGACCCAGACCGAGACAGCGCCAAGAATATGTATATGTAGAGCTTCGATATTGTGTAACTCAATTTCACTCGTCGAGCCTGCTGAATATTGCGTGACTCTTGCAATAAAAGCCGTGCTGCCAGTGAAAGTGAGGCGTCCGATTGGCGTCCCATTCATTTGTTCTACACGTGCTTTAAAGCTTTCAAGCAACCAAAGTCGTCGTCTCGCCGCCTTCTACGTGGAGCGAGAAGTTAGGTAGAAAAGTGAGGAAAAACTCTTTCAAAACTAAAGACAAATCAATTGTTTTTCTCTTGTCTATAAGATCCGAAAAAACTCGTTGTTTATCAAGTTCTGATCACTCCAACAAGATTTTGTCACATATGAACAAAAGCTTCCGTGGCTGCTGCTGCGGTTGCTCATGTTATTTTTAAAACGTGACGGTTTTCTGGTGTTTCTCTCAGAGCTAGAAGAGACCATTAAAAGCGCCACATCGTATTATATAAAGTTGAAAACCAGTTTTCGTTGAAAACATGATCGATGAAAAATAGAAAAAGAAATAAAAGGCTAACATAAAAGCATAAAAAGTGCATTTTATGCTTTTTCGGCTCTTTAAAATACACTGCAATTGAGTGGGAAAATGCATGAAAATTTTAATAGCAATTGAAAACCCGTTCTTGTCTCCGTGTTTACTTCAAAATTGGGTCACATCAATTACAAATACACGGCAAAGAAGGCGTTCGGTTCACTTCATTCAAATCAAATATGAGTCGAACGTGAAGCTCCTGAGCGTCCCAGCCAGCAGCGTCTCGTTGCAGTCGTGACGTGTAGAGCACGATCGAAAGCTTGTTCTTCACGCTCGCTTCGTGAGCTTCGTTTGGCCAAGAAGAGATCCATCCATACACAGTAAGCGGTAAATCAATGACACCCAAAGTCTCTGCTCGACTCAACTGCTTCATTCAGCGGGTTGTTCGTGTTCTTTCCTCACAGTGTACTTCCATACATTCAGCATTCGGTCGCCCCAACCGCCAGGCGACAGAGCCACAAAAACAGAGCCAAAACCCTGCCTTGTAGTTCTGGCGCTCTTACCTGGCTTACTACTAGTGAGCGGCTCCCTCTCTCTCTCTCTTTCCGTCTCGCTGTTCGTTGGCCCGGCGCTCGCTCTCCCCACATTCGTGCGCCACAAACAACGCCCGACTCGCCGTCCGTCGGGTTCGACGACGCTGTTTGGGTTGGGGTTTGATGTGGCTGCCGCCCAGCGCTCGAAGTCAGTATCGTCTAGACTGTATTAAGGTGAGGCTCGAACTGCTCTCCGCTCTTTAATTCTCAGCTGAAGCGGTTGAAGCTTGGCTCGGTGTTTCTCTCTTCCTTCCGCTGTGTTTTGCCCTACCACCGTCATCCATGTGGCTTGTGTGTGTTCGTTTGGTTTTTTGTGTGTTTGTGATGTCATGACTCAAACGTTTCGAATTCGAAAATCGCGCTCAAACGAATGCAACAGTTTGTTGAATGTCCACACACAACCGCACACCTATATGTATGATCTTGACGGATCGTGTTCTAAGCCGTGGCACAGAACCGTGCCCAAATCTCAAGAAAGTGCTTAGTATTCGTCTTAGTAGGTGATCGCCCAGAGATAGAGAGAGGGCGAGAGAGTGTGATGCAAAGAGTGAGAGTGTGACGATCTTGTCAATTCAATCGGCCAACGGTTTCCATTTGCCCATTTCTCCTACCTGTGAGCCGGAGGCTTGGGTTCGCCCGCAGATCAGAGTGTTGCAAGAGTATTTCTGTGCGCCTTCCAGAACGAAACCAAACTGTGTTGACCTCGTTGCTTGACCTCGCCTCCAATTAAAGCATCTTCGGAAACCGTCCATGCCAATATTATATAATTGCTTTTAAAAAACTTAACAAACAAGAAAATCAATATTAGTGTCTGTCTTGTTGTCTACCTTCGGTCGTCGCTCGTCGGGTCAAAATCACTTGAGCTCCTTTGGCAACAGTTTGTGAGGCACGTCGCGTGGAAAACCCTCGTTAGTCGGTATGTGCCGCTGTTTGTGTGCCGCGTTTGTCCGTGTCTGTGTTGGTATCTGTGTTTTTGTTCCAATGCTGTCTTGGCGACGGTTTGTTTCGACCAAAAACAACAGTGATTTTCGATTTCAGCCTCATCGTTGACTACAGTTGGTTACTGTCGTTGTTGTTCTCTCGCTGTTGTTGTGGCTGCTGCTGCTGTTGCTGCTGTTGATGACGATGTGCTTCGACTGGGTCGGTTCGTTGTTGTTGTTGTTGGTGTGCGATGTCTTACCATAAAAATTCCAATAAAGCCAACGAAACGTAACCATTGTGTAATCTTTCTCTCTTCTCAAGCCGCTCTCTCTCTCTCTCTCTCTCTCTCTCTCTCGATCACCACTCGATCTCGACTCCCAAGTCTCTCTTCAACAGCCACGCTCATACTCTTTGTCTCCCATTCTCTTTCTTTACGTGTGTTTGCTTTTTTGGGAGTGGCTCAGAAAATATTCTCATTCATTGTTCAATTATTTAAGCCACGGTATGTTTCGAAAATTGTTTTGAAAGTGTTTTGGAATTTTTTCTTTTCGTTTTTCAATGTTATGTTGATATTTTTGCAGGTGTTCATATTTGGTGGTTTCTCCCTCTGTCCATCTCTCTCTGAACGTTGAAAGCCACCTATGGTTCTCCACGAAACTCGTGCCTTCACTCACGACAATTAGTGAATAATTTGGAAAACACCTGCGTGCACGACTGTTAATATTTTTGGTTAATATTTTCGTTTAGTCAACTAGATCGAGGTTGCAGTACATCATTCGTGATGTGTTAAATGTCTTCTTGACTGTGTCTTAGTCTCAGGCCTTGGCGGGCTTCTAAATGAAGCTCTGTGTTTTTGTTTCTGTTCGCCCGTCGTTTATCGACCAGTTGTCTTCGTAACCTGTTGAGAATGTTTCTCTTATTGTAAGGCTGTTCGCCATAAAAAGGTTAAAGCCCTTTATTCTGCATTTGGTCCCCCTCACGAGTGACTCTTGTGCGGTTTCACGAGGGTGAACAAAGGCTTCACTGCAGTTTTCTATTTAGTCAGTATCAAAATACATTACCATAGTATATTTAAGGGACTTATTAACCATGTGATGAAGGGAAGAGTACAACAAATTGATTAAGGTTACAGAAATACGATCTGAGTTTCAGTTGTTGATCAAACCTCGGTGATGCTTCTCACGTTCTGTGAATTATCTCTGATGTTGGAATTTCAATTACTACAGAATCACGCTCATAGATGATGATCGATGAAGTTAGTTCTAATATTTGCCGGTATTTCACAGTAATAGTATTCATTAATAATAATAATAATATGGTACGACGGTATCTGTGGGTTTCAGTCAACATGTGTTTTTCATTCGCGGTATTTCGTATGGTGTAAAATAGTTTTCACACATGGTTCCCATAGTATTTGCGGTTGTTTTCTATTTCTACTGGTGTTTTTCTCATTTTCCGAATTGGCCAAGCGTTGTTGTGGCTGTTGCTGTTGCCGGATTGCATGTTGAACCTAGAAAGTTATCGTTGCATTGCGGAAAATTGCATTTTCTTCGCGTTCCCCACCACAACCCCGATGACTAACAACGATGAATAGTAACTTTTCCCTACCTTCAGCCAAGTACGTGCTTCCTATTCCGATCCATAGCACTGGCTCATGTGCTGACTGTATGGCTTCCCGCCCATCTGTCCGTCTGTCTGTCTGTCCGTGAGATCCAATGTTATTCCTCCAATTCGCTTTCCCCCGTCTGCTTTGTACCGTCTTCAATTGAATTATGCTTGCTTTCATTTTGATATTAATTAAATTGTCTGTTATTGGTTGTTTTTGTGTCTCAGGTTTACGTCTTACGAAAACTCGACTCGACAAATTAACTCCCCCCTCTTCTTTGCCTATTCATGTGTATTATTAATATTTCTGACCTTCCTCTCTACGAAGGGAATTGGAGAGGAATCCAATTTAAATATGTTGGAATTGATGACGATGTTGTAGTTGAGGAAGAAGTTCAAAGGGTTGTCTGTGGTGTGGACTTCGTATTCTCGTCTTGTGTGATCTTTATTGCATTGGTCAATTATCCAATTAGAGTTCGTCGCATCATGACCTACACAACTCCATAGCCGATGACTTAAGTGTGTCTCGTTTAATGCGAATCGTCTTCCATTGTCTCGTTCGTCGTTCTCTAGTGTGCGTTGCGACTAATTTTGTACTATTTTCCATACAGCTCAATCCCACAGAACCTCAGCCTGTGCCCGTCCTACTGCCTGCTCACTTGAATAACAAGCCCATTTGCGACGATATTATCAGGAAGTTTTCGCCTTCGCGTCGCCTGGAGTCTCGAGAATTGGCAAAACTCTTGGCACAACCACATTTCAGGGTGAGTCTGATGCCAACACCATCTCCATCACAAGATGTCGGAATAATTTAATGGATCTGATCTGGTTTCCAGGCTCTCATTCGCGCCCACGATGAAATAGGACATCTCTATGAGAATCGGTACAAAGCGGCAGGCGGGTCTCTCTCGAAACTAGAAAAAATCTCATCATCATCAAACCATCGTCGTGGTGGCTATCTCTTTCCCGAAGAAGTACTCAACAGTAAAATGCCGGTGGAAACAATTAAGATGGTCGGATTACGACGCAATCCGAAGCAACCGCTCGGGCTCACTGTAGAGGTGGACGAGCACAACCAACTGGTTGTGGCGCGCATCATTGTGGGCGGTGTCATCGACAAGCAAGGCATGCTGCATCCTGGCGACGTGATACTGGAAGTCAACGGCACACCGGTCCACACGCCAGAAGAGCTGCAGGTGGAGGTGTCGCGTGCCAAGGAGAACCTCACCTTGAAAATCGGCCCCAATGTGGAGCAGGAAATGAGGTCAGCTCGCCTTACGATGGCGGGGCAGGTAAAACAAAATGGAATAGCAAATGTTCAGCCCGGCAAGAAGCTTACGGTAAGTGGTGTTAGATTGTTGTACATATTTCTTTTTTTTATTCCTTAAATGAAAGTATCTTTAAAATTCGCAAATGCGTTATTCTTTTGCGCTATTTTTTCATTTGGCTATGACTATATTTTCTGTTGTTAATTCGACTCTTAAAATTAATTATAATTTCCATCCAATCTGACTCAAAATTTTTCGCTAATGAAAAAGATGAAAGATTAATTCTGTAAGTAAAAAGTAGTGCTCAAATAAATTATCTTCCCAGTCATTGAGTTATTTTATTCTATTTCTTTAATGAATTTTCTTATCTCTCTTGAATTTAGTGCTACATGCGAGCTCTTTTCACATACAATCCGTCCGAGGACTCTCTGTTGCCATGTAAGGACATTGGTTTGGCCTTTAAATCGGGTGATATTCTCCAAGTAAGTTCTACTATTTCTTGTGTCTTGTACAGTTGTAAATAAGATAATTTCAATTTATAATTTCAGATTATAAACGTTAAGGATCCCAATTGGTGGCAAGCGAAGAACATCACTACTGCATCGGATCAGATCGGTCTGATTCCCTCACAAGAGCTCGAAGAGCGTCGAAAGGCGTTTGTTGCGCCGGAAGCTGATTATGTTCACAAAATCGGAATTTGTGGAACTAGGGTAAGTTCCCATTTCAACAGTGACGCTCAACATTTGAATAAATATTACTATTTCTTTCTTCTCTCCCACAGATCTCGAAGCGTAAGCGCAAAACTATGTATCGTTCAGTCGCCAACTGCGAATTCGACAAGGCCGACCTAATGATGTACGAAGAGGTCACACGCATGCCACCCTTCCGCAGGAAAACACTGGTGCTAATTGGCGTCTCCGGCGTTGGACGGCGAACATTAAAGAACCGTTTGGTCAATAGTGATCCAGATCGCTTTGGCATTGTTATACCACGTATGTTCTTTAGATTATGATTTTCATTAGTTTTAAATTAATATTCATGCATTATCTGCAGACACCTCGCGTCCGAAGCGTACGTTAGAGGAGAATGGTCGCTCGTACTGGTTCCTCGAACGTGAAGAAATGGAAGAAGAAATCAAGGCGAACAACTTTCTAGAATACGGTGAGCACAATGGAAATCTGTATGGCACGCATCTGCAATCAATTAAGGATGTTATAAAAAGCGGTAAGTTACAAGTTTTAAATGAAAAAGTTTCTCTACATTTTTTTCTTCACTTCTTTATGTTTGCTTGCAGGACGTATGTGTGTATTGGATTGTGCACCAAACGCTTTAAAAATCCTGCACAATAGCCAGGAGTTGATGCCATTTGTTATATATATCGCAGCTCCGGGAATGGATCAATTGAAGACCATTTATGCAGAGCGTCGTGCCACGGGATCTACTAAAAACTTGACCGTACGTCAAATCAATTCAATTTGACGTTCATTATTTTATTTATTTTCTAAAACTACTTATAGTTCGATCGTCAAAGTTCCATTCGATATAGTTCGAGACGTGCTCGTACCTTGGAGTCACTGGCATCATTGTACGAAGTAAGTAGCTTCTTCTTCTCGGTAGTGTTATAAATATTAATGTTTTTACTTTCATAAAGGACGATGATCTAATTGCTACCGTCGAAGAGAGCGCATTTGTACAACGAAAATATGAAAAATACTTCGATATGGTTATTGTCAACGAAGATTTCGATGAGACTTTCCGTCAAGTCGTGGAAACACTCGACCAAATGAGCCATGAACATCAATGGGTTCCAGTTAATTGGATTTATTAACCGCATAGTTATTGCCTAAGCAACGCATGAAGATGAGACGTTGATTTTCATAAGCTTCCTTTTATTGCTCCTTATGATTGCTTAATTCCATTCATAAAAGAAACATAAAGTGTTCTTATTTATTGTTCAATGAAGCGCATATATTTTTCTGTTAAACTAGTTAGATGAAAACAAAATATTTTATTAAATATCATAGATGAAAATTGATATATTTACAATCATATGTAAATGTTTTCACCAATACATAACTTTTGTATTCTGTCCCTTTAGCGTAGCTTTGACAAACTGTTGTGTATTATTTTTTTTAGAAAAGTAATTAGTTTATTTTTCTGCGAATTAAATTTCGAGCAAATAATTTCGTCCATTTACAATAATGTTTACATACTACAATGTAGTTATCTTATCTACAAACGAATGTTTATTTTAATTTCGACATAAGTACAAGTTTTATTTTATTAAATGTATGTTTTAATTTGTAAAATTAAATTATACGTTTGTAGTATTTCGACAAAAAGATGTTCAATATTATATATATATGAAATAAAACCATGTTTGTGCATTTATTATGCTTTAATAATGTTTACAATTGAATGGAATCTTAATGTTTGCTGTGTATTTGTTTTGAGGAAAAATTATAAATAATATTTTCACTAGAAATATTATAAACCGTATGCGTAAAATAGCTCAAAATATATGCTAAGCGATTTTGCTTTCTAACATAATTGAAGTATGATTCCTTTTCTTTGGGACACATTATTGTACCAGCCTAAAACTAGGCAACATATGACACTGCGCCAATCATGGATCGAAACTAATCATACTTAACACATCACAAATACGAAACAATAAACATTTTTTGTACTTTTCGCATTCGAATCGATCGAGCTTGAAATTTGTCTACTCATGAATTTAGGTGGGTAGGATCGCGAGCTCTTGTTACCAATCTATATTGATGCTGGTTTCCATAGTTTTCATATGAACATAAATTAAAACTTCTCCTCTAAATGCAATATTTGTCTGGCGTTATCCTTCTCCTTTATTCTGATATATGCAACTTATTTAAAAAACGTTTAATTCACATTGTTTTACAATGCTTTCTAAAATCTACAAAATTCCCAAAGCCTTTTCCACTACTGCATGCGGTTGTCGCAAGAGTTCGCTGTTTTCAGGAACACCAAGGAAATCAGAGAAGCCAATCATTTCATCACGTCCAAGAAGCACATCCTCCATCATATTACTGCAATAAAACGTTCAATTAGTTCAACCAAAAGAAGCCGTCATACATTAATCTAACCTAGATTGGAGGAACGGAAGGCGTCCAATTTGTCGGGCCGCATATAGCTCCATGCCCATTTTAAGAGGCGCTCCCAGACCTTCGCGGTTCCGTAACATTTGCATGGAAAGATCATATTTATGCTTGTCATAGTTGGCTTCGGAGTCACGCAGGCGATGGATGTAGGAAATTTGCATCAAGCAATTTGGGTCGCCGGGAGTCGGAGCCTTGGCTGTAGCATTAAGCACCGTGGGTATGGAGGGCTGAACTTTAATTGATGGCTCCTATTAGATTGTAAAATTCATTAAACTTATCAAAAATATAGTTTTAATAACGTTTACCATAGTTTTCGATGAAATAAACTGTCTACTAAAATCCAAGTGCGAACAAAACTTTTGCAAATAAATTGAATGACAAACAATTTAAACCCTGCGAAGTTGGTTGTCTTTTACTTTGACAGTTCGATGTTGAATGTCACAAAGTGGAAACAAAATTGTGATGGGTTCATGTCTTTGCTAAACTGTCAGTTCTGGAAACGGAAGTGAAATTAAAAAATTGGTGACAAATGTTTCGTAAGAAAAATTTTTGAACAAAATATTAGCGTGCAAAAAACAGTGCACGAATAAAGTGTTTATCTACAGTACATGCAATTCTTCAAACCGGTAAGTGAAAATCCATTAAAAATATGAAGCAGACGTTATTTTAAGCAGCATTCGTTGCAATTATTCTTCGCAATTTAAACAAGATTCTGGTTCTGCGATTTTATAATTTCAAAGCAAATATTTTATTATTAATATTATATATTTGACTTAATAAATAATTATCATATGAATATTACAAATTATTTCGGTAAATAACAATAAATTGCACAACGTAAATTATTGGTCATAGCAGCAAAGTGAGTTTTGGCTACTAAGTAAGATCCAGAACAAACAATACTTTCTACAAATACTTTTTAATACTTACTTTTAACAAGTAAGTCTTAACAGAAAAAATGTTCATTTATTACAGATTAAAAATATTATTAATTTATTTATTAATTAACTTGAATATAAATGTGGAATCATTGATTTTGTAAGATTTGGAAAATTAGTCAATGAGTTTTGGTTCATGAGACAAAACAAACAAAACAATTGCTGACAAACCAGTAACGACTACATTGAATGTATTTAATAACATCAAAATCAACATTTTAATTGACCAACAAAAAAATGATTCCCAAAATCGATTGCAGATTTAAAAGAAGTACTAATTTATTTATAGATATTTTATTTCTCGGGTTGATTTTCTTGATCGCATTAATTTTTGGGGCAATATGAATAAAAACTTATCATACTCGATTTGGGAATTTATGGAAGAATGTCAATTTAGTATCACACGAATTAACTAATACAACATGATAGTGTTTTATAAATAGACACAAGTAAATTTTGAAAGAATTGAACTAAATTGTGTCGATTCGCTGTTGAATGTGTCATGTGCGCAATTTCAAAATTTCGTTCACTCCTACGCTCCACACGCACATGTCGTGCCCTGGCGATGGTGGGTGCAGGCAATTTTTATAGAATCAAAGAGGAAAGCACATACGTAAATCCAAATTGTTCACTGCATGCACTGCGATAAAAGGGAAATCAGATAAAATCCATATCGAGAATTTGTTTCCTTTCTGTTGGATGAAATTTTCACACCTACATGCTAAAAATCGAACAGCAATAATATTTATACAACAAACTCTGGCTGGCCGACCGGCTGACAGGCTGACTCGCTGGACGGCTGCCTGTCTGACTAACTGACGAACTCTGACAAGCGTATCGAATTGAACGCCACATTGCATTCCCATGGACATCGGCCGAGGCCCCTGGATGACGAAGTCAACAGCGACGGTGGAGACGGAGACGAAGACAGTCGAACGTCAAGCTCTTTGAGGCCGAATCGGCAAACGCATGCCTGCCAGGCCAAGCCGCCTGCTGCATTCACGGCAGCATGGCTTTTGTAGAGCGCTGCCTTCGAAGTGTTTTGGAACAACGTGTCAGTTGTTTTTGTTTTCCCGGTGCTCCCGCCGACCGACGATTGTGTGCCAGTTAATTCCACACGCTGCGGCCTTTAAGTGGAATCGCAACTGCAATATAACTCTTTCCTCTCCGTCCCCCGTCCACTCCCACTCCACTCCGCCGTCGTGCACTAGTGCTGGCCTATGGGTTCGTGCGACGGTACGGAAGCAAGCGTGTCCAATCAATCGTCGGCTCGATTGCGTTTGTGCAATTGTTCAGTTTGCCGCCTCACCGCATCTGTGTTTGTAGGCGGTGCTACTTGTTGTTTGCCCTCGTCCTGCTCGCTGGTTCGGCGTTTTGTTCCTCGAATTTCCGGATTCCAATTGTGAATTCCACGGAATTCACAACCATGCATGATACAGCTCACACTACGTGAGTACCATAAATCAATCCACCTCGACGTAGTGCATCGAAATGCGTCGATATCGCGTTCCTCGACGTAGATCCTCTGAGATCCTTTTGCCGTTTTATGAATCATTTTCAATTCATATACATAATACATATATCCAGTTTTCATCAAGTCATATATCAAGTTTTAATGTACTATTATTTCCACAATTATTTAACTTTAATCTAACTAAATAGAAATAAATAAATAGTAATATAAAAATATAAAATATAATAAGACATTTATATATGGTAAAATTCCTAGACATAGAAATATATATATATAAGATGCGTGAGCAATTTTAATTTCATTAATTTCCCGAAGCAATTATTATTATAACCATTATATTCTCTCTGAAAATATTTAAGAAGAGGAGATAAAATATAAAAATATATAATAGAGGAATAAAATATAGCATTTATTCATCACAGTTCGTGATGTTCGATTTATGTTCAACTATTTAGAACTACTAAAATCAATCATTGATTCCTTTATATAAACCTTATTATCAGTTAATAATGATGTTTTACAAAACTTTTCACCTTCATAAAAATCATGTCCAAAAAGTTTGAACTAATCGCAATTAGTCGCAACTGATTTATGTCTTCGGCCTGAGAAATGCTGATAAGCGTGTGATTTAGAAATTAATTTTAGATTGCAACTTGCACAATAAAATGCATTTACGCCAACAGATCCACCGCTATAGAATCGCGAATTAAAATATTTTTCCGAAATTGTATAGCTTGTTTATAATTTAAGTGTCTAGGAACCTAGGTGTCTAGGTGCAAAACATATGGTACTGAACCGCCAAAAAAAAAATACAGAAAATATATTGTTACAAATATCTGTTTGAGTCGGAACTGTCTTGTCGTTTTGTTTTTGTTAATGGTTTCGCTGGAGTTGGCTTTTTTAATTTTTATTGTCTCAACATTGTCATGTTTAAAAAAGACGCCGCATCTTCAAATTCCTTGTAATTCCCACAAACATATATTATACATTTTGATTTGAAATTACAAAATTTATTTATGGTACCTTTTCACCATTTGGCTTTTAAATTGTAATAAGAACTCAACCTTCCTTGTAAAATTTTGATCCTGACCATTTAATGCATGAAATAATTTTAGTAGTAGTAATTATATAGTGGACACAGTAGCTACAGTAGTTATGGACTTAAAAATTGCGAAAAATATAAATCGTTGAAATAGCGCAAGATTAAATCGCTTGTTTTTATATTTTGTTATTTTGTCTTTCGTCTTTGGTTCAAGTCTACCACACATTGTAGTTTTAAAACACATTTACAATTTATAAAACAAATAACCATAACAGTAAATTCATTTTCCTCATTCAAGATCATATCGTTCAACAACGAAGATGTCGAAAACTAGTTTACAGAAGGGATATCCGTAGTTTGTCACTTTGTTTCTTTGATAGATAATATTTGTCCATTTCCAGGGAATATTCAGAACATCTTCTCTTTGAAGATGTTGCAGATGCAACGTCAAACACTCGTTAAATTTATAATCTCTTAAAGATCCAGAAAATACTTTTATAACCTTTACGGCTTGGCTTAATTGCATCTCGTTCTGTATCGGGTGGATGGATGGATATCCATCGTTCTCTATCCATTCGCCCAGTCAACGATCTATCCAACCGTGAATTTCGTTTGAAAGGAAAAGAATATAAACATTTATAACACTCGCTGTGCCAGTGGGGAATATATTGCATAAGTGATGAATATATGGAACCGATCACGCTAAGATCGTATGTCTCTATTAGAGATCGAAAGATATGCACATCAGTCTTCGGTATTGAACTCGAGTGGAGCATAAAAGTTTTATGCTTTTATTGCAGCAAAGGAAATATATCCGAAAAGAGAAAGACACTAAGTCTTGAGTCATCTTAATTTCTAAAATGTCTTTCCATCATTAAACACTTAAAGAAAATTTTAAAATATAGGATAAGTAATTCAAACCTGTAATCCTGATATAGACGACTACTATTTGTTTTTATAAATTAAAGCTCATAGATTTTCGCGATCAAATAAAACGATGTTTTATCATTTTGCTTGTAGAGATATTTTAAAGAAATTCAAAAATTAAAATAAAAACCTGTTTAAAAAATATTTAATATTTCTTACTCTAAAATCGTAAATTATTGTTTATAATAAAAAATATACTCTAAATGTTCGCCATTTTTTAATGTCTTACGATATCGGTTGATTTCTTTCATTTCAATGTTTTTCTATTTCTACTTAAATCTCCCAAGATCATGACTTCTCGGCAGCTGTATCTTTTTATGCTGGTCAAATACGAGGGTCAACCATCTTACGGACTGTTTGAAGTCATTCCAAGATGTCCGAACACAATGAAAATTGGGAAAGAACCCTAGACGTTTGTTAGCACTTCGTAAGAGGGTCAGCGATTGGCTGTTTGAAAGCAAATCCAGCGGATGTGAACACAATGGCTTATAAACGATTGTTCGACTTGGTTTTATTGAAGATCTTGTTTTATTGAGACAATAAATTCTACAGACAGTTAAGGCCTACATTTTCTACTTGCTTATAAATAAAGGCTGCCCATCCGTCGGTTTCTGGACACCATTTTTATAAAAAAATTTGTAATACGGATTCGAAAGACGCAGAACTACTTAGATGATTCACCATCCAATTTTCGTTCAAAGCAGGAGAATTTCACTTGTCCGTAGATTAAATCTTTCATAAAAATATCAGTGATTTATATACATATATTAGAAAAAGTCGCAAATCAAGTTTCTAAGCGCAAATTATATACCCAGTGTTTAATGCAGTTCATATACAATCATATTATATATATTATATCCATTTACTTCAAATAAGTTGTTTGGTTATATTACATAATATAAGCCTTATTTCTGACGAAAAAATAACTTGTGTGGGTAAATCTACTAGTTTATTTTGATAAATGCTAAGATGGCATTTATCAACATCTTGTATTTCCTAGAATAATACTTTGTCATTCCGTGTATGTCTAAACGGGTATCAAGTCCTTATTATCATTCAATGGTCTATTATCAATATTTTGTGCTTGTTTTTGATAAATTGCAATGAACGCAGTAGAAATTCACCTGATTTTGTTATATATTTATTTAACAAAGTCCAAGGTGCATTCAGTCATAAAAGGCCAATATTTCAGAAATTTACTCGGACAAATTTTGTGGAAACTTAAAAAATATCAATTAATTTTTAATACCGACATGTTTACATTTAATACAGACATGTGAATTGATTGCCACCATATTTGTATGTAAAAATGTAATTATCCGATATGTATGAAATCTCAATAATATCAATAAGTAAAACAATAATGTGGAGTAAATTTAAGAAATTGTTTTCAATAAGAATTTAGTTAATAAATTAGTTAATTTTGACTAATATTTATCGAAAAACTGTTTTTTAATTAATAGATTCGTGTGAAGAAATATATTCTGGAAATACTAATGAATAATACGAAGAAGTAATATGTTTCGAAATAATTGTTTTTATTAAAATTTAAAATATGTTCAAAGTTTACAAGTGTCTTTATCGATTAAACAATAGAAGCAGTAATGATACCTATAATTTAATTAATTTTTGAATTAAATAAAATTTTATTAATATTATTATCATTGTAGTGTTTCTTAAACAGATTTAATTGAATTTCGTATGTGTACATTTAAATTACATAATACTCTAATGTTGCATACAAGAAGAAATCTTAAAAAACAAATATTTTGATTTAGCTCTGAAATGATTTTCAGTGGATTTTTTATGTCTGCTGATCATTTGCTCTTCGAATATTTTTGTGTTGTTTTTATACATATGCAAAAACATAATATTATTATTTAACTTAATACTAAATTTTAAATACATTAAGCTAAGCATTTTACAAAGTCTAAGTTCAGTGGTTTTGCGGTTGCTTTTTGTTGTTTCTCTTATTATTACAAAGTAATAAACGTTAAATTTACACAACACGACACGACACGAAATGGATATTTCCTTTTGCTTTCATATATATACATTTGCATTTAACTGGAGTTTTCGTTTCAATAAAATTAAATTAAGTTTACATTAAATTACAAGAATGTGAAGAGAATGTATTACAATAATTGCACCAAACGTGTGAAGTTTAAAATCTCAAATCTCTTTGCATACACTTACTAAGTTAATTATTAAATAATTTTCTAAAACTAATTTTCATTTGTGTGATTCAAGTTTTAGCAATTGTTTCCAATTTAATTTTGCTAGGACGGCTGCAATTATTTGTATATATGTATATTTTTGGGAGCTTTAAAGCTAAAACTTCTGATTTCCACTGAAGCTCTCACTTGCTTTTACTTAATTTTATAACAAAACAAAATCTCTAAAATACAAAATAAAAACAAAACAAAATTAAATAAAATACAAATAGACAGAAAGTTACAGAGTGCGGAGAAGAAAAACATCTTGAAGGACTTGCGTCTGGTTGATTGTGGTTTTTCTTTCATTTTCTTTGCTATTTAGTTTGCGTGCAATATTGTGAGAAAGTGTTGGTGTGCGTGTATGTGTAGAAAAGAGATAGAGGCAATCTCTCTATCTCTCGGTTCTCTTGTGTTTGACATTTGTGGTGCAAAATACTAGCGACTGGCCTGCGCGAAGACAATTTAAATATACAATCACAAAAAAACAACAACGTGCAATATTTAACTGCCAAACACGCAGGCGCATCTGTCGAAGGCCGGACGTCAAGCCCACTTAAAACTATACTTAAAGCCGCAAAAGAGGGAGCAAAGGGGAGCAGTTGGGTTAGTTACAGAATCGCTTAACTTATAATTCACTAGGACAAGAATTGTGGTGGTGGTGGTGGATGGAACTGGTGGTGGCGCCCATGGCAGCCAGCGCGGCTTCCACCTCGTGCTCGCACTCGCTTCTGGCCGCCACCTCTGCCGCCCCAATGTCCATGCCGACGCCCACCTCCGTAGCCAAGGCATCGCTAACGCCGTCGGCAAAAGGTTGTCACATCGGCAGCGAGCCGACGGATGCCGCAGCGACAGCGGCCGCGGCCGACATCTGGGAGTGCGTGTGCGAGTGCGTGTGCGGCGACTGATGGAGCGACTGGTGGTGGGCCGCCGACGTGTGGGCGGACATCGCGAGCGAATGATGGTGGCCGTGCAGGTGATGGTGATGGTGGTGCAGACCGAGGGCGGCGGGCATGCTCATGGCGGCCATCGAGCTCATCGAATGCAGCGAGCTCATCGAGTGCTGCAGATGCAGGCCGGGCTCCAGTTTCGGCTTCGTGTCCATCATGTTGGGATAGTCGTGGTGCTGCTGCTGTATGCTCAGCGCGGTCGGGTCGTTGCCCTTCTTGTTCTGCTTGCGCTCCTTGGCGCGCCGGTTCTGGAACCAAATCTTCACCTGCCGCTCGGACAGAGAGAGCGTCTGGGCCAGTTCCGTTTTCCGGCGAATCGTGATATAGCGCGATGTGCAGTATTCCTTCTCCAGTTCGAGGCGCTGGAAATCGGTGTAGACCACCCGGTACTTGTCCTTGGTGCGGGTTTTGCCTGTAAAACAAAGGAAACGGAAGGAGGATGTTGTTAATTTGTAATGTCAACAAGCAAGATGGATGCTTAGCAACAGCCTACATTCAATTATAGAAAAGTAAATTGCGGAATACAGCGATCATGCACATACATATTTGCAAATCTTCCTTCCCTGACGTAGTCCTATGGCAGACAGATCGACAAACAGTCAGAGAGACAGACAGCCAAACAGTCAGACAGTCACTCTAACCTCACGGAACCTCTGATGTCTATCAAAGTCAATGTTTAAATTATGATAGGGCAGCCTGGCGGCCGATCTGACAGTCTCTGTCAGCGTAGTCGAAGTTGTCGGCAAAGTTCAAAATTGCTCCACCGTAATATGCCACAACAGAGCGCTACGAATGGCATTCTTAAATTTATACTGCGCAATTAGTCAATCAAAAGCCATACAGATGACAGAAAGATAGTCCGACGGACAGAGAGACAGACAGACAGACGGACAGACGGCGGGTGTAAACAAAGTCATCTGATCTGGTATCTAGTCTAGGCTAGTGGATGACATCAAAAATACGTGCACTGCCGAAGGAGGTGGCGAGAGAACCGAAATCCTTTTCTCGATTTCATCACCAACAGCGTTCTCCGTCACGTTGTCTGTGGCATCAGCAAAAACAACAACCACGCTCACGGTGTCGCCGCCATCACCTTCACGATCTACACGAAGGAAGCCAATCCACGTTCTACTCTACTCGTCAACATCATCCAGACCGACCAACAGACCGACAGCCTGCCCAAGGGAACCATCCATTCGAGCTATCCCAGCAACCCGCGAACCAACAATGCAAACATTTTGGGATTTTGCTCTAATTTTGTGTGTAAGCAGCAATTAGACTGAACAAATACCACCGCAAATACAAATATTTTCGAATGATAAATCCACAAAATATTAAGATATATGCGCTGTTAAAAATCTGTTTGTGTCGCCTGATAGAGTTTTCAAATTAGAATCGAGAGAAACGAGCGAGAGAGAGAGAACGAGCGGTATGGTAGGAGGCAGTGAAGATGGAGCGAGATGGAAGTGTAGGCTAGGGAGAAGAAGAAGCGGGTGGGCTTATCTGATACTGAGCTCGCCTCGGCCCGGAATCGCTTGCTTTCTTGCTTGCTCTCCACTATTTGTTTTTACACTTTTGTTTAGTCGAGAATTTATTGTTGTTTGCCTTTTTTTAGTTATGTGGAAAATTTAAATCCAGTGAGAATCCTCATCACTCGCATTTTTGTTATTGTTTCTATTGTTGTTGTTGTTGTTATTGTGGGTTTCTATCTTCTTCTCTATGAAATCTCCAAAGGCTCCACCAATGTGTACGAGTGTACGAGATTTTCTAAAGGGTAACGAAAAAATTTACCGTTTGCTTTTCTTGAATTTTGCAATCGTCAACTCGAGTTCTAGAACACGAGGATTGTTTGATTTGATTTAATTCGCTCGGATGTCACAGAGTGATAATAAATGCTAATAAAAGCGTTTTAAATTAGATTCGTATCAAGCCAGTCGAGCGTCATATCACGCTAACATTGAGTTTTTCATGAGCAAATATAAATAATGATTTTTAAAATTTTACTATTTAAGAATATAGTACTTGGATAACCTTAAATAAATAATTTTGCAAGTTTAAACATTTGACTAGTACTAATTGCGAATCATAAAGCCAAGAACAACTGTGTAAAAATAGCCATTAAAATTGAAAATAATAACTATTCATCAGGGTACTCCACACATTTTTCCTGATAGTTGTTATTTTTTTAAGTAAAAATAAAATGGTTTCCTAATGATAAATGCATCATCACTATTAGTATTAGCATTAGTCTCAATGGATAAATCCTACCAAAACCTAACATAATTTCCGAACACCTGACGAAATACTTTCTGTAGACACCGTCTCGTGACACCCATGAAACTGAGATTCTCGCTATTCTGAATCTCGATTTGATATGATTAGAATGATAAGACGAACCAGAAAGACTCTTCACATATTCCAGTTTTCTTAACATAGCACTGTTTACTATTATCTAAGTACATAAATTTTGTATGTCATTTAGCAAATAATAGTGTTAAACAATTAAAAAAGGCTTATCATTTGGGATTTTTTCTTGCCAACCGTCGTTTTTGGTTGCTTTTGTTTGTAAAGACTTTATGATCATAACGACGACGACGATGATGAAGACAATGTTCGTGTGCTGTGGTGGGCAGAGAGGGACGGAGAGGAGGAGGGCGAGAGCGGCCAAGGCTCTGGTTTGGTGTGGGGTACGACGGAGGAATTGGGTGCGGGCGGGGTGAGGGTGACGGCGACGATGGCGCTGGTACTTCTCGCAATACCAACATGGGGAGGTATGACAACATTTAATTGGTGTTGCTGCTCTTGTTGTGTTGTTGTTCTTTCTTTCTAGTTATATTTTTATACATTGTATTTTCTTCTTTGTTTTTCTCCTTTGGACTTTTGTCGCTTAGACTTTCGTGTTTTTATTGCATAAATTAAGAGAAGGTGTGAACGTTTTTTATGGTTATGTCAGTCTCTTGGTGAATTGGGCTGCAGTAAAAAGTTCGCACTTTGCTTTTGTAGATTATTTTCGAATGTATTTCAAAGAAAATGTTTTTCATTTTTAAAGAAGTAATTCGGGTAACTGGGGACACCCTAAACTGAACTGAGGCCACGGTGTCTGGTACTATTGAAGGGCGTCTAGGAAATCAATGCTATCACAGACCCTCTGACGACTCCTATTGTCACACATACAGTGTTGTTGGGCATGCTTATCGCTTCGATGGATATACCACACCTATAACACCTTGGACACGGCGATGCAGGCCTTAAGTCCAAATCTAGCTCTCACTGTTTGAAGCTATGATGGATTACATGGACGGACACCGTCGATAGCGACGTCGAATGTCGAACGCAATACTGAGTGATGATCGAGATGTGGAGTGTGGTAGTAGGGTGCCATATTGTTGCAACAACAACAACAACCATTGTAACATCAAATGCACCGCCCAATAAAAATACTTAATCCCACTTGAGGAATAAGCTAACATGAAAATGCAGCCAGGGTACTCTTCGGAAACAGTTCGTGATATCATTCGAACATTAGATAAGCCAATAAATAGTTGCATCGATGGTGTATGTGTGATGGAGGCGACAACAACAACCAGACATCCGTCGCTATGTCCTCAAGCTGCATTCGTTTCAAATGTTGCAACGGGTGAGCTGTGTTTACAAAATGGTTGTGAAAACAAACGACGAGAACATCGGACAAATTGTACTCGATTAACCCCTAGCTTAACGCCTTTTGAAGTCATAAGTACGACATGTAAAATAAACAAACAGACCGGGCAGACCGACAGGCAGACAGTCAAAGGATTCAGAACATACCGAAATGTATAGAAAAAAGTGTGTCTGCCCTATTTAGGTTAATTAAGAGGATGTTACTTGAGTGCAAAAAGTACTTGGGAAAACATATGTAGCACATTTTCAAAACAAATACAAATATCATAAAAATGCTAACTTTATTCCTGAAACCTACTATGAATGTGAAACGAATTCTAATAGCGAAAACTCGCATTATCATTATTTTTATAGAATTTTATCGGAAATACCCGACAAAGGAAATCGTGCAAATATTGCAATAGTCCAGTGGATTCGAGTTCTGTCTTCTGTTTGACTAACTATTGAATGAAATTCTGACCAAGCTAACAAACGAGCATTAACTTAAGTCAAAGATTTGGCTTTTTTGCAAGGATACTTAAATCTGGCGTGTTTTCAAAGAATCCCGTATATCATAATACGAAGTTATATGGATATAATTGGTATGAACTGGTTGATCAATTGTCTGTGTGTTGTGTCATTGATTAATGAAGTTTTATTTCTATTTATTTTGACTCTAAATTGTTAAAATATTTGCATTATATTTGTTGTTGGAGGATTATTTATAAGAATTGTATTGGTTGATTTATTGATACTTCCTGCTTGTAGTTTATATGTATACAGTATTATTGAATAGATAGAAAAGGAATCGCATTTACTTCAAGACGAACGAACAAAACATAATAATAACACAATCAACTAACTAACTCACCAGATGTGACAAACATAAATCGTAGAAAATCATTTGACGTGACGACGACTTCACTGCCAAATTGGAATATTCATAATTGTCCATGACTTGATACGGTATACCAGAATAGACCAGACCAGACCGGACCTGAAACGTCCCAAAGGACAAATGATTGGTACCGGCGAGAACACAACCAGAACAACAAAAACAAGAGGCTCAATAACAACACGAGGTTGGTGGAAGGACTAACCCCGCAGTGATGACATAATAAGTGGTTCAGCCCGACATCTCTAGCTGAGCTTGTCGGCGAAACCATAACCATTTAAATTCGTTTAAGTTGTTAAAGAGCGAAGGACAACCGACAACCGCAACAACCACCACCGGCGAGGACAGCCACAGACACCGAGCAGAAGCCGAAAGGACAACAAGAACAACAAACAAGGATGTTTGTGCCGATAATTGCCAGATCTTCACGCTGTGGGATGCAGTGATAGCCATGATGACAAAACACTGTCGGAGTAGAACCAATTTTGAGGCTAACTCTCAACGAGGAAGTGCCTCCCGTAGCGCTGGGTCTGGACCAGACCAATGACAGACCAATGCGTATCTGCGAAGAAGCGATGTGAGAGAACTTGGTATTCCGACAAAACCATGAAATGTCCTGGGAAACATTTTTTATGTCACAAAGAATATGCATAATTTTACGCACGTCGTTTCCATCTCTCTCTCCGTCTTCTACCAACGACTCTGGACAGAACAAAGTTTTAAAGGCTTTGTTCATGTTCAAGTTTTCCCCAGGAATTGCGCCAGAACTTCGACTTTAATTTCGGGAGGCCTCTTCACACCTTTGACCCAGGAACGTCGAGTGTCCTCCCTTCGCCGCCGACTAACAAACCGTGCATCTGAGTGACTTCTGCCCTCTCGACGTTTGTCTGGTTGGCTCAACGACTGTCTGTCGGGCTGTAGGTCCGTCTGTCTAACGGTCGGTGGTCGGTCCCCTCGCTTACTCTTAAATCACAAGCAGTACAATTGTACCCAGGGGACGGTTGTTCCCGGCGAACGAAACTCAACAATTTGCTCTCCCGTTCACCGATGCCGGGCTCCAAGGCACATACTTTGGCCGAAGGTAGTGGTGCTCTCTTGGCTTCTCTCCCACTCTTCCTTTCATCCATCCTGCTGTCCGACCGAGCAGCAAGCTAGGAATTATGTGGCCCACAAGTCCCCACAGAATAGCGATGAGTGCGGTTTCCTCTTGTCCTCTTGTTTCGTTGCCTTCTGTGGCGCCTCCTTCTTAAAGTGCTCGCCACAGTGGACGACTATGTGGCAGGGTGTGGTGTGGTATATGGCCGTCTGTATATATATATGAATGGAGTATATTGGCGTGTCGCCTAAGCAACCATATAACAATAACATTATTTGGCATTTTGTGTGTGCCTTTAGATGCTGTTATATCGTAAATATTAGCACAAATGACGTCATAAAATCATTTCATTTGATTTGACGTTTATTTTTGGCCCAAAAGTGTATGGTTAACCGTTAAATAAGAACAAATCTTACATCCTGTGTCCACTCCTCTTACTGTGATTTGCAGTTATTCGATGGTGCGAAGAATCGCAGTAAAATGGAGCTTGCGAAGAACGTGGTATTAATATTTTATTAGCAGGTGAACGTTTAAATATCGATTATATTGTAATCGGCAATTGAGAATCAATTTATGGCAAACAATTTGTCGATATTTCCGCTTCGTCGGACGACGAGCGAGAAGCCCAGCCTACCTACGGAGGCCATAAAAGTGGGAAAACATTCAAGATAAAGATTGGGATTCTTGGCAATATCTTTTCGAGGCGAAGTATTTGATGTTGATGTGTATCTGTATCTACACACCCGCCACCACGGCGAAGTGCAATTAGTGGAATGCATGAAATTTCAAAATGGCCGCCGTCAACGACGACGTCGACGTTACCTTACGTTATGTACGGCGCCACAGCCACAGCCACAACCACAACCGCAGCTACGGCCACGACATGCAACCACATTCATTATTCATCGGATAAATGTGGCTCACTTATCGGATCGCGTGCATCTGCAGCGCGGCCATCAGCGGCGAGCACCGCGTGAACGTGCCCTGGGACAGTCGTGAGTTGCCGCCAACTCCACTCCCCTCCATTTCACTCCGGTCCGCTCCACACAACTCAGCTCCAACTCCAACGCAACCACGGCTGCGAACATGAACGTGGCCAACAACAAATGAGCGTGACTCCATCTTGCGCGCCATTGGCCAAGTTATACCGGTTTTATGACTTTATTGCCTTAAATGTGAGCGAATGTTATATGGAAACGGAAACGTCCACACGCGGATGGTAAGAATTGCGAGGGATAAAAAACCAAAAAAGGAGAAATGTAAAGAAATATATGCTCCAACAATAACAACAACAACAAATACACGAACATGACACGAAGAAGAAAACAAGCACACAAAAATGGTGGAACACGCACGAGGCACGCCTCATCAACGACATGCAATGGTGTGGCCGAGCAAGGCAGGGCAGGGCAGGGCTGGGCAGGACATAAAGGTGGAGAAAGAGAAACATGCCACATAATTATTTACAAGCCATACCATTAGCTTAAAAACTCAAAGGACCAACCGAAAAAATGAATGAAGGAAACAACAACGGAAAAGAACCGAACAGCAACACATTCCATGACATGCCATAAATAATTAAGGAGAGATCGCTATGGCCGAAGGCGTGTTCAAAGCCTTAAGCAATTTTTTTGCAGCTCCCAACACGCAAATCGAAAAATATACAACTACTACAATAAGTAAATCTCTCCGCCTTTCTCTCTCATAAAAACGGCCTCTCTTTCATGCAACATGCGGACAGCCTCAGGAAAACGAAAAAAAAAAAGCGAAGGAACGGAAAATTATGGAAGAAAAGAACATAATTTGAGAACCATAAACTAAAAGAATTGCATTCAGGGCATCTCAAGATAACTGGGGATGTTTGTGCCTACCGCTTGTGTCCAAAATGTCTGTGAAATCTTGCAAAGTGGGGACATTGGTGCAAAGCTCATCGTCCGTGTAGGATGATCCTTAAATTATCAACAGAAATGCATATGATTAGTAGAGAACGGTAAGAACAAATCATAAATGGCACAGAAGAAATTCAGAAGAAAAATCATATCAAACTCAGGAAACAAAACAAAGTCCATCAATCAATCAATTCGTGATCAATGAGATATACAAAACACAAGAATACACAATGAGTTTTAAAAGTTCCGATTAATACAATGTAAGATAATAAATGTAATGCAATTTAAAGCCTATAAACTCATTGTTATCTTGCACTCGGTATTATTCTGCATTATTTGGATAATCTTTGTATGTTTGTACACAAACAATAAACATACACACACATATATATACACACGAAGCCATACACATCATACAAGCAGTATACAGTTGTATACTCGTATAAAATATTCAATATTTGTATACGGAAAATCAGGGCAATATTTCAATTTCTCAGCGTAAAATAATTACAATAATAATAATTGTCATAATCGCATTTACTGTTATTATTGTAATTATTGCCTTTAATTTATCTCCATATAAAAATAAAAAGCAAAGTTGACAGTTCTACTGTGGGAGATTCCCATGATTGTGCTATAAAAGCACAATCATGTTGCCGAAGCAAATCCCTGAGAGGCTCCAAGTCTAATCAATACTTTGGATGCGATATGATTTGAGAATTTTATTTCATAGGATCAGTCGGTAATTAGGTTACTTTCTGTGTACTCTTTGTTGTTTTATGCGTTTTTGGATAGGCCACTAAGCCAACTACAATAACCAGAACTAAATAACCATAATGTGGAATACAACATAGAATAAATCAATATATTGTTAGCAAATATCATTTTATGCTATAAATATAAATTTATTTAAGGCAATGATTATCGAAATCAGTGCATCATTTGGTACAATTCCGTTTCTATTTTGTTTTGTTTTTGCCTTTTCTTTTTGTGGCATTTAAATCCCCACATAAAACCCTAGTGCGAAAAAAGCTTCAGAATATTTACAATTTCTCATTTAATTTTTATAATTATTGCTACTTTATTGTATTGTTAAACGATTACGAATTATGGTTGACTTCAAATCTTATATTAGCCATAAAATTGCTGCTGGTGCTGCTCGTGTTGTGAGGGGTCATATAGAACTACAACAACAATATCACGGGTAATGACCACAATAACCACAATTACTGCAAACGTGACAAATTTTTACTCACAAAAAGAAAAAACCGAACTCTTAACGTGGAATTTTAAATGTTTTAAGTATCATTTCTGTTGATTGACATCGAAGCTCTTAATACTGCTGTGTGATACTGAGCTGGAAAATAGCGAATTCGCGAATAGAAGGTGAATTTGCTGATAAAATGGCATAGAAAAAATAGGTATGCTCACGGTCTAATGCTGTCCGAGTGACACTGTCCGAGTAAATTCTATTGAAAATGGGCAGCAGACAGATATTTTCGCAGTTTATATTTTTATTTCGGGCTGCTTATCTATTGTTGATATTATATATTGTTTTCTATGGACTATTGCGAGGGGTGGCTACGATTACGATTGGCAGTAATTGCTAGTGGTTTTCCAGCTCCACTAACTTTGGGGAGAAATAGAAAATAGAATAGAAAATTTAACCCCTGATGCTAGGGAAAGTAATGTGCTCCTATGTAGTTCTCCAAAGTGAACGTAATAGTGGCTTGGAGGAACCCATATGTGATATTGGTTAATCCACGTGTCAGTCTAGCACGTCAAACAAAAAAAATTTCATATATATGTATAAATATATATCGAAAAAGCCACGATTTCTTGGGCTGATATTTAGATTGAACGGCCGGAGGAAGCACAACAAAAATCCTTTTTGATAACGATCTGTCGCGCTGAGGTGTGAAGCCATTTTTGTTCCATTTGAACTGAAAACCTTATCGTTATTTTCGGTATTGTGTGTACAAAAAAAATGTACACAGAACGTTGGACACACACGAAAATCGAAGATGGAGTTGGAAGATGGAATTAGTTCATACGTTCGTTCACCATTATGGATTTTATTTCCGTCCACTTCACCTCACCGCACCTCACCCCCACTTCATTCTATGGCACTCGACAGTTTTTTGGGGGTTGTATAAATTCTCAGATTTTGGTTTTTAGTATGGGGACTATGTGTGTGTATATATGGTATATGATCGGGCATAAATTTTGTGCATATTGACATATTAAATCTCAATGTGTCATTTTAAATGACATGTGGTATTAGATTTAATGCCAGGCATATTGTGAAACCTGTCAATACAAAGTTTATGAATTAATCTGGATTTAATATTTTTATAAACGATAAATGGTGAAGCATAAAAAATATCAACGTTTGCTTACGTACAAAATACTTATGCTATTTAGAAAAGACTCTCGCAGATAGCAATTGTGGTAATGAGAAAATACCAATAGATAGCGGGAGGAAGGGTCTAAGTGTGGGTCTTTAAGCATAGAAAATGCCAATGAATTTGTTTTTCGGCAATTAAAAATTATTCGGTAATTTACGTTTTATCATGCATTAGGTTCAATTCTTCCGTCCGTGCAGGAAGGGCTTATAAATTGTTTCATCGTGGCAGTCATAGCGTGGTTTTAAATTGAATGTCAGTTTATCGTTGGTATTTCCAAATTAATTGCTGAAAAGATTTGCTAAATAATGTCGCTATTTGGCTTTTATTGGAAATAATTCTAATTTTTATGTCTTTACGACTGAAGGTTTCAATAAATTCGATTTACTTCATATCACACCACATTCTTAATTATTTCCTCCATAATGATCATCAACAGAGACCCAAGCCCCAAAAAAAAAAAAAAAAAATAATAACAAAAAAATAACTGCCATTACAAAAACAAAAACAGTATTATTTCCTTTCATTTTTTCACGGCGTATTCTCGTCCCTGGGTATTTCATTGCCTTCACTAACGTTTCTGGGCTGCTCGTGAAATGGGGAAAATCGTGCAGACATTTGACATCGACCGACGAAAAATTATAAAAGCAACGAATGTTGATATAAGTTAATCTAATCTTGAGTTATAATTTTATTGCCACACCTATTGACGACAAAGAGCCAAGTGGAGAGTTGGCTGAAACTCCACCGTACTAACGGTAAATGCCAATGGCAATTAATCTAGTATATACATTCTGAGAACTTTGCAAGCATTTGATACGCCCAAGCACCCAGCCTGGTGTAGCAATGGCAGCAGTTATATTTATTCGAGCTAAAAAATTGTGAAATCATGAGAATCTTTATGGAGTTTTGTAAAATAGCCACCGGCATGTGGATATCGTGCTGTAATTAGTGAAAGAAAATATTTCTAGATAAGATCTCAAGTGGGAAAACGTGCCCGTGCGACAAACGCGAGGTGTTGCAATTAACACCGAAATTTAATTTCACCTGTCAAACTTGGTACTCATATTATTTATGGATCTCTCCAAAGTATTCAATTCAATACATTCCAATAGAGTGATATGCATATTCAATATTAATGGCCCTAATGAATCCCATTAAACGATCGATTTAACGTTCACCCCGGTCTGGGAGACCTGTCGTAAGTGGTCCCCGTAACCCATATGCAATGGAGCATAATAGTGCGTAACCGTCTGAAATAAAAGCCGTACTGCTGATTACCATTATTCTTGGAGAAAGGAATTGACAGACAAAATAAGATAATGCATAGAACGATGAATGGATGGAGAGAAAATGTGAACGACAAATAAAAGTAAAAGCACTAAGACATAATTATCGCTAAAGCTTTCAAGGGTAAATGGAATGGTTAATTATGAATTTGTAAATGTAAAGCCATCTCCCAGTTTTCCTTAAACACTCGGCTAACCATACACGCTCTAAAAATCTCTCATAAACGGAATTAAGACATAAATGTAATTCATAAAAGTTTTGGGAGACCTGAGCTGGGTGATTTGAACTCGGTGCTACCCTTTGTATTATGTATATTCGGCCTTCTCCGTGTCGCAACAAATGATTTATTGCGACAGAAATTAGTCAAAACCGACAAATTTTTGAATATTTGTTTTTTCTCCACTTAGCTTTATTATACTGTGTGTGTGTGTGTGTGTGAGTGGATTGGGTAGAATACATCTTTGGGTTCGTTGAAAAAGTTAGCACCTTTAATTGGGGTTTGCCACAGAAATCAAACTGAGTCTTTGTTGGATTTAATTATAAATTCACCGCTAATAAAAGCTGAACATTTTGAAATCCCCTCTTCACATCTTGACAAAGATCTGACGATGTTTTATGACGTTGAAACAAATGCTATAACCCGTTTGGAGCCCTCGATGAGGAGAACGTCCTGAGAAGTCTGGTCGTCTTTATCTTTATGTCGGGAATTAAATACGTATGCCAAACACGAGTGTCGTCCTCGCCGTTCATAATGTTTATAGCCCTTAAAGCAACTTTTAGATTCTTTAGAAGTATAAAAATTTGCGTATAAATTCGCTTAAAGAATGTCGATTGTTTGATGATGTATGTGTACATTAATGCGAGGAGATTTGACTTTAATTCGTCCGTAATTTTTTTCCATTTTTTGTACTTAATTTCGATGTTAAATCGAAGAAAATTCAATTCAATTATTTTTTAATACTTTTTAAAAACTAATGGAATAAGATATGTAGAATTTTAACGTCCACTTCGTTCAGCATCTCTTTTAAACATTAGTTCCAAATAAAATCGAACTCCGGAAATAACTCAAAGTACCGAAATAATAATAGGGATTGTGGAAGTTCTTACTAACCTGGTGTGGGTTGCGCTGGATACGACGGCTTCTTCATCCAGTCGTAGTAGTGACTCTTCACCGGAGAGGACTGCCGATTGTTGTTGTTGTTATGCGTTGAGTTATTGTTGTTGTTATTTGTTGATGGGCTATTGTTATTGTTGTTGTGCAAGAGATGCGACACATGGTGAGGCGACGATGACGACGTCGGAGCGCCCGGACTCGAGATCTCGCTGCCGGACACCGTTATCGGGGGCGACGGTAATCCTTCGGCGATATGATGCTCCCCAATACTGCTGGCCGTCTCATTCAGTTGGGTGTTGCCCGAGCCAGGCCCAGCCGATGCAGAGCTGCTGCCTGAGCTGCCGGTGCTGCTGGAGCCGTTGTTGCCGATGATGTTGCCGTTGCCGCTGCCGGGGCCGCCGATGCCGCTGATGCCGACGCCGCCGCCACCGACACCGGCGCCGATCAGATTGTTCGCGTGCTGATGCTGGAGCATCTGGTGGGCGTTGGGCACATTCTGGGGCGAGTAGTTCTCGGCCGAGGAGGTCGGTGAGTGCCACTCGGAGGTGGGCGTGTGGAACATGTGAGGATTGTAGTACATCTGGTGGTGGGCGTGGGACGATTCCATTTCGCCCAGGAACTGCGGATTCGGCGGCGTGTGGTAGTTCGCCGGCCATTGCGGCCACTGGCTGGCCGGGTAGGCCAGGTTCGCGGCGCTGTGCTTTTGCGTGTAGGGCAAGGTGTTGTAGTAGGACACCATGTTGCTTTCCGATTCCGACGTAATGCCGCTCGCTCAAGTGTGAGGTTAGGTTCAATTGATTGATTGTCACTGGTTGGACCTACGTCTTCTTTCTTCCGATATGTTTATTTACACTGCGATTCACTATATTGTTTGGACGAATTATTATTATTTTTCGTTGCACAATACAAACGCCTGACTACTGCTGATTGATTGCAATTGTATTTAGACTAGTTTCGCTTTAAACATTTTCCACGCTCCCGGTTAGACGAGGTTACGCGCGCTCCCCAACTTCGGCTCGAATTGAGTTCGCTCAATTAACCGTTGTTCAGATGACAGCTTGGAGAGTTTAGTGTCTGCACTTCCAGTCGTGTGGCTGTGTCTTTGCATCGATTTGCTATAGATTTATTTATTTATTTCATGCACTTAACTACTACTACTACTATTTCCCCGCCACTTGATCGACTACAGTGAACCGTTTAGTGCAAGGTTTCGCGAGTAACTAAATTGGTTAACTTTTTATTGTTGTTAATTAGTTATTGTTTTTGTGTCGTGAACTATCAGCCGCCAGCCCGCGCAAATGTCTGTATGCAAATGGTAAACAAAAATTCGTAGTCGTCGTACTTCACTTGTGTGCAGACAATAAAACACTGAACTCCCTCAAATGACGCACCGCCGATGATAACCGTCCACCGAACTTGCCAGCCTCGAACTGATACCGATAAAAAGTTTCCAGCTCGTATTCTTTACTACCTTTTTTAACGCGAACCCTCGCCCGGCCTACCCAGACATCGAGCTCTCTAGCTACCTAACAAACTAACTCTATCTACCCGTATCGGCCCGTGTTGGTGCGAAGCGACCGACATACACTCGGCCGTCTCGCTCTCTCATTCTCTCCCGTGTGCTTGGCGTCAGCATGAACCCCTAACTGAAGTGTTTGTGGGCACAACCCATAGGATTTCCCTCACTCCCTGCGCAACGTTCGACGTATGGTGCTGGAGAAAAACTCGTCGACTTCGCCTGAGATCGAAAAACAAGATGGCTTTCGTTTGGGTTTCCAGCTCGCTTGCACGTCGTGCCGTGCTGCTCGTGCGCATTGCCAGTGCTCGCAGGTAGGCCACGCCTTCGACTCCAGGGCTCGACCAGTTATCGAGCAGCTGCGAGACATTAATTGGCGCTTCGGAGCCCCGTCCCAACCCATGCCTTTTTAACGACTCGATGCATTTCTTGCAGGTAGGAAATGTAGCGTTTTAAAAATGGGAAAAATCACCAATAATAGGAACATTGGTCTGCAATGGTCCCATTAAGTGTTTAATTAAAACGTTCAAGTCGGTTTTGGACAATTAACTAATTGCATCGAAATTAATACACATGAACTCGCTTGATAATTGCAAATAATAATCATCGAGTATGTACGTTGGTAGAAAATTACATTCAGCTTTTGTTTTTATAATTGCACTTTGCCGGAGTAAATAATGATGTACTTTTTATTGGACTTTCATAAAGGAGCGTATGGATTATTTTATAACCGTGTATGCATGAAATAGTTATAAAATATTTTATACCATAATTCGTCATTTTATAATGTACTGTGCTCAATCACTGAACGTGCGCTCAATCAGTTTTAGTGGCTTCATTTTCTTTATATTGTCAAATAGTATTGTATTTTGAATTACTCTACGATAACACAATTTTGTTCAATAAACCGACAATTAACCGCCTGAGAATGTGATTCAGTAGCTGAACGACTATAAAATTATTCTTTTCTTTCAGTTTTTGACGTATTAGAAAAGGGTTTTAATTCTTCAAAAAATATAATCTTTCAATTAGCTCCCTGTTGCCGATCCGATCATTTTTAGTTACGTCCTTTTCTCTTAGTAAGAATGTTTACTTTCTAGAGTAAAATTAGTGTCTTCCTTTTTTATGTGAAAAGAAACGTGTGTGAGACAAATTCTTCATAGCAAATTTGTTTATGTATAGGCAAAATAAGAAAGTCTATTGGATAGCATGGCCAAACATTATATAAGAATACCTCTACTATTTAGAGAAAAAAAGAAAACAATTGGATATAGTTAGGCTATGAATTACTATAATCTACACACCCTTATATTAATTAATATATAAATATATTTAATATTTGAAACGCAAACTAAAATGGAAATAAATAAGTTTTAATATATTAATATTTTGTATTTACTAAAATGTAAAATAAATTTGTAGTCGAAATATCGAAAAAACAAATATGCATACTTTTTCAAAACACATGTGATAAGGGAATGAACTCCCTCAAAGAAAGGGAACAAGATTGATGAAAGATTTTGAACAAATTATTTTCGAAATGTTTATATACTGTGATTTTTGTTTTATATCGTATTTTTCGATATCGCATCGATTTGTAAGTAAGGTAATTATGGTCGTCACCTAACTAAAATATATGTATATCACATTTTCGAAAAGAGCAAAATTAAATCAAATTAAGTTGAGAACTAACCTTTGTTTTAATTTGAATCTCTATGAAGAAATTAATTAAAACAAATTACGATTTCCTGGAAAACCCACCACTATCGTCCCATCGGTAAAAATCAAAGAAAACACATATTCACTTGCCACGCAATAAAACAATAAAATTGATATCGATTAAAAAAACATACAAATAAAAAAAACCGACACAAGAAGAAATATAAATAAAAACGAACAAAAAGGTGAAGTCGTTATCAATCGCTCCATCCGTCATTCGATTTAAATGTTCCGTGATGGAATTCAACCGTTCATTCGTTGGCTTTCTGGGTTAATAACGTTGTTTACCCTCTCCATAGTTTATGCTCTATTATATAAGCCTTAATATAAATACATACCGACGTCGAGAACTACTATTGATACAATATGATATTGTCATATTAATGGAATCATCTCCGCAATTAACTCTTTGTAACTCCCGAAGTTCAATATCAAACCAAAATTACATATACATACATATATCAAACCAATATTACATATACCTAAGACAGGGATTGATAACAGATTATATCATACTTATTAGTATTGGTATGAAATTAAGTGATTCTTAGTGGATAAGTTCTTCGATAAAAGAGCTAACTTTGTAGACCACATATACTGATTTCTGGAAAATTATTGATCGAAAGTTTTAATCATATTTTTTATTACCCAACCATCGACGCTTTATGGAAATTCTCCGAATGCCATAAAGAATTTTCATTAAACAAAGTAATTAATATTATGCATGATGTAACCTTCGCGAAAAAAGTAACGACTTTTTAGCTCAAACCTTTACAAATACCATTCCAGCAGGTCTCAAAGTCCCTTTGCCCTGTCCCGATGGCAGACATATATGTAGGTTCACTCTGTACGTGTTAAAGTTACCTGAGGCATGAGCGAAATTAGCGGCTAATTACTTCCAAGTAACTCGTCCTCGCGCACCACTCCTGTCCTCTTTCACACACACCTATATTCTAATACATACACTCCCAGCGCATGACTTAATAAAACACCTTGGCCTTCTGTCAGGTCTCCTCCATTGGCCTGGGTTGGTCTGGCTGACGTGGTCTGGTTTCATTTCATTTCGTTTGGTCTGATGAATTGTTCATTAGGCAAGTTCGGTGCCGGCTGTAAAAATGGCGGCATGTGTCGGAAATTCACGATTTTAACTTTGACGCGATCGCACGGACCAGAATTCACTGGAAAAACGTCGGCATTGGTCTCTGTAACGTCCAATGTCTGTCTCTCTTGCCTGCTGCCTGCTGCACATTGAAAGAGGGTTTTTAAAATACTAGATAGCTCGTCCAATCCCTTCGGACGCACGCCTGCGTCTGTCTTTCTGTCCGTCCGTCCGGCCGTCGCTCACACGACTAATTGCAGTGCGATCTTTACGATCACGCGATGGGCCTATTGTTTATTGTCCTTTTATTGCTTAGAATATTTATGTTAATCCTGCTGCTTATATATTTAATCGCGCAGGCTCTATCCATCCATCTATCCATGTCCATATATGCGCGATCCTTACGATCCCGTAAACCGTAATAAATGCATAAATTATTTGTTGCCTTTTTGTTTCTCTCGAATTGTTTTACTATGGTTATTCGGGGTCGTAAAGGTTTTGCCTTGGATCTTGTGTATCTAGTCTCGAGCCACTGGTCGCCAGCAGAAACCATGTCTAAGGACAGCAGAGCTCGGTAATTAGGATACTCGCTTTTCTCTAAGTGCGCGCTGAAGGTTGCCGGTTAAGCAGGCAGATCTCACTAATGTTGTTTGTAAACAAAAGCTGCATTTGTTGTGTGATCGCCCATTGTGCATGTTGAATACATTTTTAATTATTTCGTCCACTGTTTAGACGTCTGGAAGTCTATTCAGAGTTCCGTCTCGTTGGGTGACAATTTGTTCAATGAATTTCGAAAATTTTATGGCAGGACTTTCGTTATGGTTTCATTCTATAATACTTATGTCAACGGGAGATTGAAGGGGTTTCAGCCCTTTGGTTTATCGTACTATCTCTGTTTAATTATTAGATTTTCTTATAATGAAACGTTTTATTATTTTGGGAATATTTATCCGATACTTTTGGTTTCTTTTACTTTTCTATATTTCTTCTTTACAATTATTGTTCTTGATGATGATACCCTTCCTTTCCTATTCGAATGTTGTATATATCTAAGAGAATTGTTGATGTGATCTATGGGGTCAATTGTTGTATAATTTGATTCGCGTCTTGCTAAACCATAACGCAATTAAAACTTTTGTCCATATATGAAATTCAGTATTGTAAACCTAATATTAGTATTTTTTTCGAACTTCGATAACTTTGCTACTCGAGTATTTTGAGCTGATCATGAGTAATATTAAATCAATTCCCACAATAAAATATAAAATCAATCGGTTAAGTTTAAACAAATATTTTTTAAATTACAATGACAAGACACAATTTTTACAAAATAAGAATAAATGAACAAAAGAAATAAAACTACGACTTTAGACAGAAAAACAGTTTCGTTTCTCCAAAAATGTATTCCCGACAGCTATATTAGGCCAAACAGAAGAAGATCACAAATACACCGATACCAATTTCAAAACCCGAGTCAGTCCATGGAGAATGAATATAATAAAAATAACACATAAGGATTGTATTTCATAATTTTCTTGGAATTTCATTCCTCGAGCTCAGTTTATTTCCTTAGAGTAAATTTAAATTACATGCAAAATAAAATAATTATTTTATTACTCAATGAATCAATAACAAATTAAGACAATGTTTTGTAAAAATAGCTGATTTGCATGTTCAGTGATTCAAAAGTTTTTTCGCTTTTTTTTTCAAATTATAGTTATAGATTCGCAAAACAAAAATCAGAGGAGGTAGTTGAAAAAACCACACAATTAAATAAAAAGCATTCATATTAAGACAAATTATCTGATAATAGGTTTTAGTAATAAAATAATAGTTAAAAGTCTGGACGAGTTCACATAAGCACAGCAAATCAATAATAGTATATAAAATTCATTTAAATGCAAATCAATTCAGGAAAATCTTTACAACATGTATAAAACAGATATTACTTTACACTTTTTCATCGTACAAAAATATATTGTTTGCCTTATTGCTTACAACAATTATTTATATATTACTTCATAATATACTTCAAAACTTCGCTACAAGTTTCGTTATTTACAAGTGTTAATGTATTCGTGTGTACTAATCGTTCTTATTACGTTGCAAGTGAAAGTGTTTAGTCACTATGCTGACCCTAATAACGCTTCGTTGGCAAGCATTTCTCTAGTTACTAATGTTCCAGGATTAACTCTCGTTCGCGATCTACTTCGACTCAATTGCGCTCTGCGTTCTGCCCCTGCAGGCCTTTGTCGCCGTTGTTGTCGTTGATTGCGATTGCCGAAAGCAGAACCGGTCTGCAGTGCCTCCAGAAGGCTATCCATAACACCTTCTTGTGTTTGCGCGGCATCCATGTCGACCAGCGCCAACTTACGCTGTTGTCTTTCAAGTAGATCACGTTGAGATTGTTCTCTTGCCTCTTGTAGTCGTCGTTTCTTCTCTTCCTCCTCACGCATTCGCACAATATCTTGATGCGCCTGAAGGAACGCATCCTTGAAGGTTTTTATGTCAGCAAAGAACTCTTCCATTGTGTATTTATTTGGATCGAATGCAAAGTATTCACCTAAGTCTTTATAAAGTTTCTCCATTTGTACTTGCATTTTACCTGAAAAATAAATCATATGTTTAGTGATGGTGTAAAAAATATTTTTGAATCTATATTCTCACCCAAAACATCTACTTGTTGCCGACATTCTTCTGCAAACTTGCCCATTACCTCACTGAACTTGTCATCTTCGCATTGAGGAACTTTATTATTTTGCAAATCTGTTTCAAGATTCTTCACAGCAGCGTTCATTTGCCGCATGGACTTTTGGATAGCATCCAAGTTCACTCGGGACGCCTTATCTACATGTGACATGTCGTTGTAAAACGTTAATGCATCGGGGAACTTTTTCTCAACTAAATCCGCTAAATAGTGAAGTAGTGTTTGTTTATTTTCGGAATCCTTTGTATTTGAGAGTTTCGTCAAATATGATATTTCAAAGCCATATGCCTGTTCGTTCTTTGAACCCGAATTCATGTAGTTGCCAAGCAAGAGAATAAGTTCCAGAATTTTTGAGAACTTTTTACTTGTTCGCACTTCTTCACATGCCGCCGTACCAGCTACAATGTCAGGTTTTATGTCCTGTATCATGTCATTATAGTTAAGCTTAAAATTAAGATTATGTAGACGTGGTAATAACCTCTTAATTTCACCTGTAAAAAATACACATATATTATATTAGTTTACTAAAAAAAAATTAAAACAATTTGCTCACCAATGGTAGCAGCAAATTGCTCAATAGGTGGCAGTGGTTCGCCCTTTGTTTTGATTTCTTGTAGACGTTTCAGTTGCTCTGGAGGCGGCAAATATTGAATTAACTGTTGCAGAATATTGGAAGACAAGATATCTGTATCACAACGTAGCAAACATATTTTAATCTGTTCATATGAAAGGTGTTTCAATGAGCCACCCAAAAGAATAGACAAATTTTGAGCAGCCTTTGAGTCAAGCACACGTAGATCGATGTTCTTCTTCGTTAATGTGGTTGGTTTGTCTACAGAGTCCTTTTGGTCCTTCTTAATTGGTTTCGAGGAAAACTTCACAGACAATTCTTGCAAAAAGTCATCCGACGCAAGTTTATCCTCTTGGCATTTTACCCAGAAAGCCTTTTCTGACATCTTTTGTGGTACAATTGCTTTCCAATTGGCACGTTTCATAGGATTCTTAACCTCCCACTTTTTCTTCGGCTTAAGGCCATGTGGCAGTTGAGGAACTAGAGGAACCATCATTGGCGGTGGGGGTGGACCTCCAGGGCCCATACCTGGAGGCATAGGTGGAGGCGGTGGACCTCCCATGCCAGGCATTGGTGGCGGTGGAGGAGGCCTTGGTCCACCACCACCCATTCCAGGCATAGGTGGGGGTGGTGGGGGAGGTGGACCACCAGCACCTGCCATTCCTGGCATTGGTGGAGGTGGGGGCGGCGCAGCACCACCAGCGCCAGGTGGAGGAGGTGGCATTGGGATATTTACTTTAGGTAGCTTGTTGGGCGATGGTGCCGCCACGCCATTGGCTTCCATCAACTTAATTTTCTCCTCGAGATGGGCAGCCTTTGCCTCGGCTTCTTGCTTTGCAATTTCCAATTCCTCAATCTTCTTCTCATATTCCTCCGTACGTTTAGATTCCTTCGCCTTTGCCTTCTCTACGATATCGTCCAGAAGTAGGGAAGTGTCGATATTGAAATTCCGATTTTCGAAGTTAGGGTCGCAATAGCCCTTATGGAAGACAATTTGTGATATGCATTCTTCGATGAGTTGATAATAGGCAGGTCGGAAGTAGAAATCATCACGTATATATAGTAAATGTTGCATTATCGACAGGAAATACGGTTCCGAATTTGTGTCAGTGACAAGATTTTTCAACACCTCAAAGCAATCGGAAACATCATCCATGTTGAAAGTGACATTATCAAAGCGCTGCACGAACTCCTCGAAGTCGTCTTCGCGTATTTCGTTAAAGATTTTAAAATGTTTCCTCAAGGCATCGTTATTACTTGTCTCTACAATATCCTTGAACACATCAAGCTTTTCGTAAAGCCCCATTCGCATGATTTCACAACGCAGGTGCAAACGAAAGTTCAAATCACTCGGGGTGTTCGTCAGCGTGTTAATGAAGATCAAGCTGTGACACGCCAAATCTCTTTTTGTGTCATGCTTCTCCTGAACAAAGAGTCCATCGACGATTGGACGAAAGCGCTCCCCAGACTTGTACGTCGTCGAGGCAGCAGTGGTTATGGCACGTAAGACTTTTTCGTATCCGTTTCGTTCGGACACCAGACAGAAGGAGGCAAGTAGTTTGATGGCTTCACACATTGTATGGGGCTTTCGAGGATCCAACGATTGGGCAAGTAGCAACACCACCGTGTGCTGATCGGGAGTTAGCACCAGATTTAATCCCCATGTGTTGTTCATGATTGCCTTGAGGCATCGTATGCACTCGAATTCGATGCGCTCAAAGTTCCTTTCCGTTTTGCTTCGTCGCAGCAAGTTGACAATCTCGTCGATGCCATCCTCACCGAACTCCTTGATCCATGAGATGGTGTTGCTCGTTAGGGCGACTCGCAAACTTTCCATGCATTGATATATTTTATTTTCACTATGCTCGCCATTCTGTAAATATTCGATGTAATCATATGGTTTTTCGAATCGAGAGTTAGCGCGGTGTTCCAACGAGTTTTTTCCTGAAATAAAGATTGAAACAATTTAGTAGCTACTGATTAAACATATGTAGCAGAAACGATAATACCATATATCTACGAATATTAAAAATGTCCTTCTACGTTTATGGGTTATCGGACAACCTATATATCGAACGTAATGATTCATGGTGGCGCTTAATTTCTGTTTGTGTATTTTTCATCACAAAATCAAAGTGTACAAAGAAAACGAAAGCAATGTTCTACAACAAAGGTCATGGTTAAATATATATACGGTATTTCAAAATATTTAATTATACTTCACAAAAATTTATTACAAAGCTAAAGACGGCCTGTATGACAAAATGCCTCAAAATAAGCAAATACTAAATGCTCTAAAAATATGAGTAATAAATAGAAATATGGAATGGGAATGATATACATGTGTTACTGCATACATGTGTGAATATATAATACTGAGGTATATACAGCTGTGTACGCGATTTATTTCTACTTATTCCTAATATGTGGAAAGTAAATATAAATCTCAGTTTCGAACGATTTGCTGTGGGTGTCGATGACTGTGATGCTTTTGAATACAAAAAGAAAAATCATCTTAGAATGATGGAGTTATCATTGAAAAACTTATGACAAAGCGATGCCACACAAACTCGAAAGCACTGAACAGTGAAGCTTTATCGCATTACTATGCTATTTAGTTGAACGCCAAAAACAATTAGATAAAAAGTTCCTCGTTTCCATTTGTTTATCGTTTGCAAAATGTCAAACCTCTCTATAAATAACAAAAGCAATTCGACTTTTTCTGCTTAGCTAACGTGTTTGCCAAAACGCCATTGACACGAATTCTATATATGAGGAATTGCAAAAAAAAAAAAAAAACAAAACCTTATCAATGGCCTACGTTTAGAGAATTTACAAAATAAAACATTCCATAGAGCGTTATGAATCACATTTGCACCAACAACAATTCATAGAAGTAGAAGTTGGATTATAGCACTTTTGGAGTGTTGTCATCTCTACAATTAATTAATTACAAATCGAAGCGCAGCTAAAAAGGTACGTAAGCATATAGTAACACTTGATGATTAGAAGCTTATCGACAAACGTACAGCGAATACTCACCTTTCAAATGCATGAAAATCATTTCCTTTCTCTCCGCACTTGATTTGGCCAACAGCGGCTCACGTTTGTCTTTCGGGATATTCATATCTTCGAGGATTTCCATGAACTTCACTTCGACCTCTGATTCAGTGAGACTGCGAACTTTCTTTTCCAGCTGTTGTAGGTCAAATGCATCGCTATCTGCTGAGACCGGACGTCCAGAGAGCGTTCCGCTGTTGGTGGTGCCCTTGGTTTTGGGGCGGCCAAACAAACTGTCCAGCAGGCCGCCCGATTTGTTTTTCTCGTGTTTGGACATTCTAAAAGAAAACGAATGCAACATTTTAATTAAGAATTTTCGTTAAGAGTTTTCCCATTGAAAACAACATGAGAACTAAACGCAGACAGCCAAGTGCACCCAAGCCGACGTTTGAAAGGGATTGTGTCGAGGTGAATTTCTCCGCAACAACAATTGACCTTTGTGGAAAGCTAGGAGTAATACCTTATTGCAGTCACTGACTCTTCCACGGAACTATCGTTTCTGTTTTGGTTCTATCTGGCAACTGGCACAGGGCAAAAAAACATATGAATGAATGACAGTCGTCTATTCTAATTTGTTTGCTTGTGTTGTAATTTGCTCTTGGTTCGGTCTGCAGCATGCGCATTCTGTAATATCAACAACTTGCCGTGGAGGTGTTCTCTGTAGCTTATCAAAGAACAAACTTACTCTCGCACACACTCGGGATTTGTTTACGAAGTAATCGTTGAATGGAATGGAATGGAATGTTATGTTACATGTATTGCTATCCAGATGCGCAGAGCAAATGATATTAATAATAACAATTTTCACAGTGTTCTGCAACAGAGCAAGACAATATCGAGTGATTATTTCCGAAGTCTAAAAGGGAAAGTGAAGCGTTTTAGCAGGTCAACCCAGTGCGCTTCTGTCCAGATTCTTATCGCACGAATAAAAAGAACAAAAACTTAAAAACTGATACAAATTTGAAAGCATAATTAGAACGAATCCAGATAAGAAAATGCAAACAAGAGATAGACACGGAAAACGAGCTTCATTACTAAAATACGAATCCAGCAACAAACGAATAACGCGACCTCTAACAACTTTTCTGACTGAATACCGATTTGGCTCGAAAGGTCAAGTTTTATGGTTTTATACTTGTCTTGGTTCGTGTAGAATTAGCCAGCCAGTTAAATGCTGCATCCTAAGCAAATGAGTGTGCCTCGATTGAAGCACTAATTATGAATCATGATTTTCGGTGGCTCACACGGAGACATGTTCAGCCGCAGTTACACAACAGGTTTTCGAACGTGATTAAAAAGAAAACTACAAACATCTTTAATACTTTTCTGGTATTTTCCTCACTTTCATCTAGAATTCACTTAATCCAACAACATAGCAATTTGGCTTTGAGTACAACTCATGCATTGCATTGTTTACATTGAGAAAGCACTGCACCCGCGCTTCAGTTGTTCGTCAATAAATAATTCCACGCCCAACACAGCAGACAGCGCAGACACGAGAGCATTTCCCAGACTCCTGTCCAGTCGTTTGTGTTTTGAAACATTTTTCAAATTTAACTGCCAACGGAATATTTTTTGTAAATTCGTAGAATCGAAAGTCATTATCGAAAAATTGAACAAAACAAACAAAAACTAATTCTGGAGCTTACCTTCTATTGACTGGTTTACGTCATAGACAATAATAAAGCCAAGGCGCGGGGGCAAGCGCGTTGCAGCGGGGACCGCGCGACGACAAAGCAAAGCCAAAACGGTGCGCAGCTACGTCGACGTTCGTTCGCTAGCGCGCTTGCAAGGTAATCAAATTCGAATTTCGAATAAAACACAAATCAACCACTAGGTACGACCAAGAATTAATTTATTTTTTCACCGTGTGTCGCCACTTCTTCGGCTGACTTTTCGAAGACTTCGGTTGCGACCTCGCTATTGCTGTTGCTGCTTCTGCTCTATCAGTCTTTTCCACACTCTTACTAAGCAGTCAAAGCACCACGCTTTTTTTTCTTTTTGGATTTTTTGACTTTATGTTGTTTCGGCTTCGCTGCGAATATGACTTTACTGACTGCTGACACACTATGATGATGATGACGATTCAACGCAGTTTCAGTCAGCGGAGCACCTTTGAATTTTAGTCCAAACAAAAAGGAAAAAAAAAACACCACACAAGACTCAGGCCACTTGTTGATCGTGATTGTTAATAAAATTCTGCACTTAATCACTTATCGTCATTTGCAAATGAATCCCTCTATACTTCTGCTCTATTTGCTCATTAATCTCTTATTAATAACTTATTTATACTCTGTTATTAAAAGGAAAAACAAATAAAAAAAAACACGAGCAGCACGGATCTCGTTGTTCTCGTTCGTTTGAAAATTTTTTCGTTCTGTTGCGCTTTAAAACGTCAGTGTCAAAAAATGCGCTTGTTTATTGTGAATACGTAGTGTAGAATTCGTGTCGATGTAGCAGTTTGTGTAGTATATTCGATAGAGATATTCTACGGTGAACTCAAATTATTATTGTGAATTCCATCGAAACAATTAAATTTTTGACAATTTCTTTTGCCACCAACATTCGTAACAAATCGTTGTGCTTTTTTCATAAATTAAAATTATATTTTAAATTAAAATATGAGTGGCAACTTTCGTGGCTCCGGCCGACGTCCACGAGGAAACTCACGTCCTCCTGGCTTGACTGGCCGAGAAATCGGTATGTATTATAAGAATCTGTCTCAAAAACGAAAACTTGAGCAGAACGGAGAGGAAAGGATACACCTAGGTCCTTCCGTAAGCGTACCTCCTGGAATTCTAGCTCGTGTAGAAGATTATTTGGAGAAATTTGCACAACAAAACGAAAACGAAAAGGTCTGCAATGAGTTTGAAAAACGTTTTCATCATCTCCTCAGCGTAAACTTTGAGGAGTTCATTGAGCAATCGAAGAAAGAATTAGGCCCAAGAGGACCAGACAATAGTAAAGAACTAAATGACCATTTCAAATCTAGTCTCTTAGCCAAAGAACAGTCGAAAGAGTTCCAACGGCGATACACTGAGAGGCAGAAATTGCCAGCAATGAAGGACCGTGAACGGATTTTGCAGGGTATCAAAGAGAACCAGGTGTCGCTAATTGTAGGCAGCACTGGTTGCGGAAAGACAACTCAAGTTCCCCAGTTTCTTCTGGATGAATTTATTTCAACGGGTCGTGGGTCAGAGTGTTCAATTGTCTGCACACAGCCACGAAGAATATCCGCCGTGTCTGTAGCAGAACGAGTTGCCACTGAGCGCTGTGAAAGGCTAGGCAGCTCTGTTGGTTACCAAATACGTCTAGAGAGGTTGGATTTTCATACCTATGATATATTCGGCAAATGCTATATTGTTCTATTCTAGTAAGATGCCTCGCGAACATGGTTCAATATTGTATTGCACAACGGGAATCTTACTTCAGAAGATGCAGACGGATCCGCTTATGAATCATTTAAACTTCATAATTCTGGATGAAATTCACGAGCGTAGTGTAGAGACCGATCTGTTAATGGCACTTCTCAAAAAAGTAATTTCAAATTCGAATACTTCTGCATAATAATTATTCAGTATTTTATGTAGATTTTGCCTCATCGACCGGACTTGAAAGTTATTCTCATGAGTGCCACTGTTTCTGAAGAAGTGTTTTGTAAATATTTCGACATTGGTTCCACAATAAGAATTGAAGGGACCTTGTTTCCAGTTGAAGTTAAATATTTGGAGGATATTTTGCAGGAGACAGGTTTTACTCGTTTTGTCGAATCTCCGCAAGCCGCAACGAAACACGGACGTAGCCAACGTGGAAGGCAAATTGCTGAGAAAAACTTCCAATACTCCACTCTCATGGAACCATATCTACGTCATATACGCGATAAATACGACCCTACTGTAATTCAAGCTTTGCGTTGCTCTGATTCAGAAGGATGTGCGAATATGCAATTTTTAGAGTATTTGATTTTCTATATATGTGAAAGTATGCCACCTGGTGCTATATTGGTATTTTTACCTGGATACGATAAAATCTCAAAACTTCATGCTGCACTTCAAAAGCCCACCATGCCTATTGGTCAGCGTTTGTCCCAGAAATTACAAATTTATCCGTTGCATTCAATGATGCCCACAACCAGTCAACAGAGCGTTTTTCAACCGCCCCCTCCAGGAACGCGCAAAGTAATTTTGTCCACAATTATCGCCGAGACTTCTGTGACAATTGATGATGTAGTGTACGTCATCAACTCTGGACGCACGAAAATCAGCAACTACAATGCAGAGGCAAACATCCAGACGCTGGAAGAAACGTGGATCACTAGAGCTAACTCGCAGCAGCGCATGGGAAGAGCGGGTCGAGTACAGCCCGGAATTTGCTACAACCTTTTCACGAAGTATGAATCACACATACTTTAGTTGTTTTATAAATTAATATAATTGTTTAGGGCCCGTGAACGTACCATGGACGATGTACCGACTCCAGAGATTGTACGCTGCAAGTTAGAATCCATTATTCTAAATCTTAAACTGCTTCACATCACAAATGAGTATAAGTTCTTAAGCACATTGATCAATTCTCCTAATCCAGTTGCCATTCAGAATGGTATAAAACTTTTAAAACGGTTAGTTATATTATTTGTACATAAGGAAATCAAGTAAAATAAGTTTATATTTTAAGAATCAATGCACTTGATAATAATGGCATCATCACGCCGCTCGGCATGCATTTGGCTCGTCTGCCAATCGATCCGCAAATGGGCAAAATGATTCTCATGGCTGCGCTTTTCCGATGTCTCGATCCCATTACTTCTGTGGCTGCTGGTCTATCGTTCAAGAGTCCTTTCTACACGCCTCTGGGTCAGGAGCAGAGAGTGGACCGTGTGAAACGTGAACTGTCTGCGAATACGAAAAGTGACCACTTGCTATTGGACAATGTTCTAATACACTATCGCGAGGCTTCCAACGCTGGCAGAGAGCGTGATTTTTGTTATAGAAATTATCTCAGTCTGTCAACGCTTCATCAGTTGGAAAACATGAAGCAACAATTTGCCGACTTATTGAGAGCAACGAGGTAGTATAATATTGGACTTATCTTTTATTTCTTGATTATATGGAACAAATTGTTCTAGTTTTGTAGAAACCAGTGATTGCTCAGCTGTCGAGTCAAATGTAAATTCAGATAACGTACCCCTGCTGCGAGCCATAATTGCTGCTGGCCTCTATCCAAATATGGCACATTTGAGGTAATTACATTACTTCGATATAAATAATTTTTTGATTTTCTTTTTTTTTTTTCGTTTTATTTTAGAAAAGCGCGTCAAATCAAGAATAGAGTTCATGCCATCCATTCAATGTCTACCCCCGAAGAGAAAAGAGTTAATTTCCATCCATCATCAGTCAATAGTGGGGTTCCATCATTCGATTCCAAGTTAGTTAACAGAATATTTGAAGAAATGGAAATAGTCTTAATACTTCTCCCAGTTACTTTGTTTATTTTCAGAAACAAAAATCGACAGCTTTATACCTTCTGGATGCCACAATGGTCTTTCCAATGGCGTTGATAATTTTCGGTGATGATGTGACAACTGGTATTACGCCCGATAAGCATCATTATATTTCAGTTGCAAAGAGTTTTCAGTGAGTTCATTATCTGCATTCGTATTTGCCTATATTGAAAGGTTCTTATTATTTATAGCTTTAAATGCGATCAAGACTCTGCGGATATCATAATCAATTTAAGGCGGCGTTTGGAGTGGCTGTTACAGAAGAAGGCATTGTACCCATCAACGATTGCGCCTAACAGCAGTGAGGAATATCTGATAAAGTAAATACTGTGAACTTTTCCAAATGTTTAGCTAATATGTTGTATTTTTGTCTTTAGAGCTATACAGGCATTACTTTCGTTAGATGATGTCAGCGAATATGATGACCAATATCTCTCATCGGACGACAACTGCGATTAGTATTGAAAGGAAAGAGAAGTTCCAGATAATGATTTTATTGTAGAAAAAATAAAACGGTTTTTTTTATAGATTTCTACTACATTAATTTAATGTAGCAATTTAAAGTTTAACAAATGTAATCAATCATCCTCAAGCAATGCAAATGCATTTCGTGATGGCGGTGGCGTCAGTTCCTTTTCATGTTCCTCCGTATTGACATCCGCTTCATCGTTTGAGTTGGTTTCTGTATCACCTTCATCACCTGTTAAGTAAAATTTTTATATGCTTTTGAGGCTGTAGCATAATGAAACATACTCTCAAAATATGCTGCAGATGGGTCATCACTGAAATCCTTCTCATCTTCTTGAGTGTTTTGATATTTTTTAACTTCCTCAATATCTGAATGCTGTTGCCATTTGTCTAAAACAAGAACATAATTCAATACATCAATAATTTAAAAATTATTTTAAACGAACCTCGTTCTGCAATAAATCCTGGTGGGTAAAATTGCAAAATAATTTGATGCTGTCCTGCTAGACACATCCGTAGCAAATGGTTTGCTGCTCGGTAGCGATCAGGTCGTGCAGCCTTGGCAGTCAGAAAGCCTCGCTTTATTGCCCACGCATCAGACACTGCAACTGCTGACCACTCATCACAGTGTTCAGGTAGTTGTAATTTTAATAACTTCGGTAAATTCAAATGTTCGGCTAGGAATTTTAACGAAGGATATGGTACTTGTAATTGTGAAATGGGAAAACTTCCAAATAGCACTTGCAAATACTTTGGAGTGGACGATGGAAACACCAAGCCAGGACAGTCACATAGACGCACTTTATTCGTGAGGAAAATAGTCTGGAAATGTTTTGTATGGCCGGGGGTGCGACTGACACTGACAACCTTATGGCCCTTCAAGGCATTGATTAGCGAAGATTTTCCAACATTGGGGAATCCAATGCAACCAATACTTAGTACACCGTCTCCATATATCTCATCCGATGCTTGTTCACGTGGGTGGAATGCAGATGAGTCTGTTGGATATTCAGTGCTCTCGGTTGTTTCAACGGTTGTGATATTTTCCTCTCTCATATCCTCCAGAATTTTTTGCTCCCATGTGGAGAGATCAACTTCTGACTTATTGAATTTCTGGCATTCGCGATAAATATTATAGACGCCCTCCATACTGCGTTTATGTGCAAAACGGCCGCGTGTGGAACCTGTCAAAAGAGATTTACTAGATAGTTATATTGAATAAATATTTGATTCTAACCTTTTGCCTTTGCTGGATACGACGCGAAAAGAACAATTGGTAGTCCGGGATATGAATTCGTAAAATATTCCTTCCAGGCAACAACGGCCTCAGGTGCTACCAAATCTACTTTGTTCAAGATGAGAATAGCATGTTTCTTCAGGGTTTTCACTATGTATTCATATAGTGAGGGGGGAAACATTAATGTCTATAATGTAGGACAACTCCATAAAATTTAAATATGAAAAACAATAAAATTTACAAACTAACTGAATATCGAACATCGACAATGATAAGAAGAATATCAGAGAGCTCCAACACACGCCACAACTGTCGCCATGTTTCCAAATTCAACTCGAACAATGACAAGTCTTTTTTGTCTTCTTTATGAGCTTTTGTCAGCCTATCAACATATTCCTGAAAATAATTTCCTTTATTAAAAATGGTGTGATAAGAATAATTATATGCAGTACTCTGAAATATCGATTTTCATTCCGATCAAGTGTGTCTTTGGACATGTCGTAACTCCACTCAGGACGAACGGGGAAATCATAGTTTTCAAAATAACGATCGTCAATCTCTCGTTCTTGGGGCAATATCTCATTAATAACTTTAAATCCTTCCAGTTTCATTTGCTCGAGCTCCTTCTTCGACTCCTTATAAAACTGTAAATTATATCGATTTACGTTCTTATTGCGTCCAGCGCCTCCTGCTCCACCTTTCTGGAAGGGCTGTTCCATCAACTTTTGCACGGTGACCTCAGAGTCAACTACTGGGTCTTCATCAGAGTCGTTGTCGACTTTGAGTAGTTTCTGCGACACTGTAGTATGGGAATATTAAAAACGAATGTATATATTTTTGTTTCATCGACAGAGAACTGATTTCAATTATCCAAATTTGAAATCTCACTCTTCATTTGTCGCTTCTGGACAATTTGGTCCTTCTTCTTTTTATTGCTGAATGGCACTTTGCGTCGTTGTTGTGGCATGATAGATTCTTATATTTCTTCAAATTTACCGATACTCTTAAAACATTTACTTGCCACCGGTGAATAAATAAAAATTCGGTGCGAAATACTTGCGAAATACAAATAACCAAAATACTAAACAGCTGACTTTATTGCTGATAGGTCGTCGTTCCATGAAGCAACGAAATGAACCAACGAGTTAAAACTGTCTGAACACAGGGAAGTATTTTATCGAAAACAGGGATGGTCTTAGGAATTGGTTTATGAGTGGATGTTTTTTGATTTTGGAGGAATTTAAAAATGTTATGATGACGTATATCCGCTTAAAATGTCATTGTAAATATTCGTATTCCAAATTTTACCATCCCCTCTACAGACGTATCAATTCACGTGAGACATATGTTTTATAAAAACCGCATATTTCAAGGAATCAAATGAAGTATTTTAATAATGAATAAAACAGCGTTTTCGTACATGTTTTAATAAGTATTCCTTTAATGGTTCAATATTTAGTTTTGTTTTTAACTATGTTCCATTGTAAAAAAACAAGATACTGAAACATACATATAATACTTAAACAATACTCGTACAATTTCCTCCCAAAAACTCTCCATGTTTTATTAAATGTTATATTTCACTGTGTGTGTTTAATTTAACATGTTTTCTGTAACATGACCACAAGATATTTAATATCTCACAGTCTCCGCACATATTTTAAATATATTATTTATTTAAACATTTGCTAATATTTTTGCTACTTTATATGAATATGACATAAATTTATACTAAAACTGGATTACTGTTCAACCTAATGATTTACAATATTTTTTAAATTATGACTAGTTTACTTTCAAAATTATTACTATCATTAAAAAAAATAAATAAAGAATTATTGTATAGTCTAAATTATGTTTTCATATAAAAACGTGATTTTATTGTATTTCATATATTTATATACATATATGTTTTAAAATTATTAACAAACAACTTCAAGTCTTAATTTTATATTCTATAATTCATTGGATTCATTTGCATTAATAAAAGGTTTATATAGAGGTACAGAGATACAGACACTTTTTCTTAAAGATACGCCTACTCGTGTATGCTAAAGTTGCTTTTACTTACAACTAATTCGTGAATATTTACAGATATTTTCCAAAATTGTTTTCTATATTTTATACACATGTGGTATCCTGCAACAAACGGCGATTATTCAAAGAACATCGGTCAGATTTGTCTTTGGGGAAAGTCACTTAGAATTAATTTAGTTTAATTTACGCAAGATTTCTTAGAGAAATTTACAAATTTTGTTCTAATTCGACTCCTATCAATTAAATTTTAAGTGTCCAGTTATCATTAAATTATTTCTTTACTTTATCTAAACCATATAATTTGTTTCTGTGTTTGTTTTTGTCAAAAAGTACTTTATTATATCTATCGATAGTGAGTAAGTGTAATTTTTCCCTTTTTTTATATGCTAAACTATGTTTTACAAACTTTCACAGAAAAACATAACAATTGTATTTACAATTGAAAATGTTGATATGTTAATTTCATAAATTATTCTAAAAATAATCGAAAAAGAAAGAAATACCATAAATTATTATTGTTGGGACTGCTATGAAAGTGTTGTTCGTATTTTACTGTTATAGTATTGTATAGTATTTATTAATTGGAAGTGTATTGTAGTAATGGATGTAATTGGTCCAAGTCGCCTTTATGTATTTGTTTTTCTTAATTGGTTTAAAAATATTGTATTAAATTGAGCTATAAACAACTTAATTTGTGTGCATTTAAATATTCATATCTTCAATTGATTCACTATAAAATACGCGAGTATTGGAACAATTTTGCAAATGAATCGTGGTCTTCTAACCCTAGTTCTCAACTTTATAAGCCTCGTATGAACTTAAATCCTAGAGAAGAAGAGAAATACATTTTAAAAATATTGTACAAAATAATTATATTTTAACTAAAAATATGGCAATCCCGAAATTAACTCTAATTATTTTCAGGTGGCAGCACTGTTTACTGTTTCAAGTTCGAAAATAAGTTGATCGGAAGTGAAGAAGATTTTAAAATGGCGCGCGAAAGTTTAATTTATAAAATGATTTTAAAGTGAATCCAAGTGAATATGGTGCATACCAAACTACTTGACAGATAACAAAAATTAATAGAGTTCGTTCACTGCCGTCGTGATTAGCTATTCCCTAGAAATATGGTTATGTGTTTCTAAAATAAAAATTGTCCTAAAGGCTTTTTCTTAACGCTAAAAATACGTCTTATGAATCACTTAAATTGCTAGTGTTAGTGTTAAACTGTACGTAGTCATTACCGGGAGTTCCTAGCGCAAATTCTTCGTCCCACGGCTGACTCCGCGCTTCCGTTGCATCGATGTCCACTACGTCCTACTGTGCGGCGACCTCTGACAAAGGGAGAATAATTAATTAGCTCGATGTACAATTATATGGGTCGTCGGTGCGAAAGTTGGGATGATCTTCGTATGGCTTGACACCTGCGGCCTTCTTTTCATCTCGAATCTTCTCCACCTGCTGCATGACACGCAAAAAGTTGCCACCAGCCAATTTGGTTAGATCCTCAATGGACCAGCCTACGCCAAGGAGTTCTGCGAAGAGCGTCGGATACGACGAAACGTCCTCCAGTCCCTTGGGAGTGCTGTAACCGACACGAAAGCCGATTCGAAAGAGATAAAAAAGAAAAACAAAGAAAACTGTAAATTTTGTTTTTGCAATGATTGAAGAAAATGTCAGCCTTCACCGTTTTCTTGCGATATAGGATGTTGTAAGGAAACCCGAAAAGGTAAGGTGTGATATTTAAATTTAATGAATTTACTAAGGTATTGGGTGTTTTAAAATAAATGAAAATGAATTGGTTTCCACTGTTGGTTACTTCTTCTTTACTTCGTATGCACATCAGGCGAAAATAAAACAAAGCATTTCTACCATTTGTCCAGTATCGTTCCCAAACTATTCCCCATCTCCCAGTTACGATGTCCTTAGCGTGGCCCATAAATAATGTCGACACTCGACGTAGCTTCAATAAATTATGAACCAAATGACAATCCCACGAAAGAAATTCTTTTCAAAAAAAAAATCCTTCCGCCCACCACCGACCACTGTGGACAGTGGAAGGACGACAGGAGGAAATAACTCATGCTTTTTTAATGAAATATAATGTAATTCATTCTGGGTCAAAAATTATTGACTTGCAGCAAATCCATTCTGTGTGCTTTCAAGTTAAAAGCTTTTTGTCACGTGACGATATCGAGGAGCACCGCGCAGAGAGCGGACAAGAAAGAGAGAATCAAACCAAGAAGTTACGTTTTATTCATGCATTTCTTTGTTAAGTTGAATGGATAAACAAGAACAAAAACTAGAGTTCTGAATAGCAACAACAACAACAGCATTAGTGCCGGATTCTACAACAATGAATGAAGTAGTGGAAGTGAAAGCAAGAATGAAAGTGTGCGATACGAAGAAATCAAATAGCAGAAGAGCCGGGAAAGGACCCAAGATTAATGAATGTCCATATATTTGCACAAAACAAATCCGTATCCGTAGCATTTGAGATGTCAGGTGTGGGTGTGCACGGGGTTGTCTGAAGGAGACGAGTTAGTGCACTGTAATCCACTGACAGGCGAGAAACTGCGGAGCAAATCGAGGCGAAAGAGAACGAAAATTACTTTTCAATTTTTATTTCATTCGCCGGGTTATTTGTACAGCAACGACAAGAACACACTACTATCGAATCGATTTAATAAGAGTTGGAGAGTTCAATGGATTGGTATTGGTAAAAGTTTAGATATTTTATGCTGAATATCTCCAAAGTCAAAACGATTGCTGTTTGTGTCGACTTGTATTATGTTATCTCAGCATTTCTACTCCAAATTACTTCGAGCACACAGGCGGTATTTCCATGTCCATCGATCTGACCACAAGCATAAATCATGAAATTTGAAAATTAATTACCACAAACACATAAAATGCCCTCCAAGCTTGAAATGGAATTCCACAGCTAGGCTTACCTCATCGTCTTTCTCTTGCATTCACATTCTGTCTGCTTCCTCTACCAACCCAAAATACACAATTATGAACGAAAAACACACCACTCCTCACCAATACCACAGCGATGGCTGAAGGCCCATTTACAGCTTCAGACCAGCCGCCTCCGCTCGCAACCAACTTTGGACGTGCTGCGAGTGCGAGGGAATGTGGCATCGCAAATAAATGATGTTAGCATAAATGGAGCAGAAATTATGTTTTATATCTTCAGCGAAATTATGAATGAGGTACTTAAAACATTTTATGGTATTTCGCAATAAACAATTTATGTCAGATTGGAATTTACCAATTGTTTTTCCTCAGGAATTCCCAACTTTTAATAGACCCCACCCCACGGCGATGGGCAGATGTGGGGAATTCATGGTGATGGGGTTCCAATTGACTAATAGGTAGTGAGCTTTGAAGCAATATCATAGGACAAAACGAACAACATCTTGATGAAGGTATTACAAATATTTTAGGAAAATGAATTTCAGTGCCTGTGGTCACAGACAACAAAGGGAGATGCGCCTGCAATAAACGAGTTCTCCCTCTTCTCCTTCTTCCTCATTCAAAAACAAAAAGCCAAATATGGCACAATAAATTCAATACACAGAAGACAAACGGTCTTGGACATTGAGGTGAAAACCCTTACACGGAGGACCGACCACCGCAAGGTGTATGAAAAATAATTAATGTCTATTGCTAGTTGGAACTTGAGGTCAGCTTCCAAGAATGCATAGACAATTTATGGTCTGAACAAAGGGTGGGTGGTTCGTTGTAAGGGTTGTTCTTTCTCCACTATACGTGGTAGTATTTTTTTGCATTCTTGCCAAAAGACAATGGGGAAGGTTGTAAGGGCATATAATTTATTGTTGAGATTGTTTGCCATTATATCGCCCCCACGGTCGAGGCTAGAGAAATGGGCCAATATAGTTCAAGAAGGAACCCAAAAAGATAAGATAAGATAAGCTTTGATCTTGGGGAAATATTTCTTCCCCGAACATGACAACTATGGAATGCGAATGGACCGCTGTCTGTCACTGACGGGAACTCAGGGCGTATGAGAAACTTTTGCTGAAGAAACAAAATATTCAAGTTGCACCTGTCTAGAGCGGAGAATCATTTCCAAACACTGCATGAAAGTTAATAATGGAGCAATTCAACACTTACCAAAAACTTCTTGCTGAAAACATTTGAATATGCAATGGTTCATTTGAATTTCGTCAAAAACATTGAATGACGCCCTTACACAGCCAGAGAATTTAACATTTTAATGGAATTTAGAAACACGTTGAAACAAAATGATAGAAACCACAACTGCCACAACTACATCAACAACAACAACAACAACGTTGAATGGGGACAATGGACACATAAAATCCAGTTGATTGCAGGCACGAAACCCAGGCTGAGATTGCGAAAGCCTTTGGTCAGTTTTACAAATTCCCGGCGTGTCCGACGGACGGGGGGACGGATGAGTGGATGAGTGGATTGGTGGTTAGTCGATAGATAGATAGATGGACGGCTGAACGACAGGTTTTCGTAGAGATGGTTCACAAAAATTTTATCTCGAAAAATAAAAAATTTAAATTGACGGTTGAATAAATCTGCATAGTGCAGTGGATTCCCATGCGCCAACATATAACGTCGCCACCAGTAGTCCTGTACGTGGTTCCTGTTGGTATATATTTGTTGTTGTTGTTCGTGTCGTTGTTGCTTAGGATTGAACGGATTTGATTCGAGCTCTAGCGGAGTGGACTCAGGTGATCAATTTTTAAATGCGGCGCCAGGATGCGCGGATGTGCCTTCAGGCTTGTCAATCTCCATAAAGCATTAGACGCGACTGTTTGAGTGAGGTTTGCGAATGTGTCCGAACTTGGGTGTCCAAATGTGTATACGTCGCTGTCCCGTTGTGAGTGTATTCGAACCCTGATATACTCGAGTGTGGATGTGTGCGTACTCGTGTTGTTTTGCACAAATTGGCAACACCCGGGAAAATTTATGAGTCGCTACCGACAGTGGGACCAAATGAACGTAGAAAAAATATCCAAAAGTAATGCGAATAAAGAAATATTTTAGATAGAGATGTGGCGAAGGGAGTAGAAGGAAACACGTTTCGTTGGCAACATTACATCGAGTTTCCCGTTCAGAAAATATTTCCTTGTTTAGATGGCTTGTTTACATTTGGCCAAAATCAAATTGGCGAACAACGTCACGACACGTCGAAACACGAGACCGCAACGAACGACACGCCTGCAAATTGTGTTTAAAAACGAAATTAATACCCACGGATTCCCATTGCGTGTGCGATTTATGTCCACGGCCACATCGCCGTTTTCCGCCAGCCTGTCCATCCATCCGACCCTCTGTCTGTCCGTCTGTCCGTTTTGTGGTCTCGTTCCTATACCGTTTCATACGGAGCCGACGCACGTTGCAGGGAAGGTGCACGCATCATTATGGATATTGTTGCAATAATGTCACCGCTGGGCTACGTGCTCGTCGTCCGTTGGTTTCGAGGACCGCGCACTGGCCACCCAGTCACCCGCGTCCCTTGTCGATTGCTCCATGCTCGATGCTCCACCTCCGACATCGTTCAACGCGAGGCTCGCGTAGACTAGGTTTTATTATTTGCAGCATTTCGTCCTGACATTGTGCATAAATAGTTGTTGCTCCTGTACAACGTGAATGTCAACATGACAGCCGGCGCACCGACGAACGGACGGACGGACTAAATGAAACCACGCATAGGTACAACAACAAAGAAACAAAAATAACAACAAGTCCTTATTCCGCGGCACGTTAAAAATTTTATGTGAATTTTATGGGACTCTTGATCATTTATTGTTCGTTAAAAACACAGAAGGCCACAAAGGAGAAACAACATGGAGAGTAAGAGAACGAGGCAAATAAAATGAGAGAAGCTGGGAGAAACAAACTCAGATGCAAATATAGAAATTTATGAAATTTACGTGGCGGTACAGAAATGTTTTCCATGACAACGAATCCCGCGAACGAGCGGGTGGTGGAAGGGGATGGAATTATTCTATTGAAACTTCCGTCACACATTTTACCGCCTACAGATCTTCAGCCCATCCCCCAAAGGTTGTTCCGGGCTAGGCAATAAAATGGACATTTGTTAGATGCATACTGTTGTTGCTTATATGGGGCGGCGTGTAGTGAAGGCTGAGGGATGTGGTGGATAATTATTGTGGTGGGTTCAGTCGACAGTGCATTAAAATCAATGGACTATCTTTAGCGGTCGATTTGGGCTGTCCCATATGCCCAGCCGTGGTTGATCCGGTAAATTCAAAATGTGTTTGTTTTTACGAAAATAACAACAAGAATAACTATAAAATATATATAAATAAGAGATAAAACAATCCAAAACCCAAAAAGTAGATGACAATAAATTACCCAGATACTGAATTTGCAGCAATATGGTTTCAGGCCTAGTAGTATTTGTGGAGGTTGTGATTTATTATGCTGGGGGCTGACCAGATTTTGGATTACCAACGTTATTTTGTGGTTGTCTGCCGATAGTTATTGACAGACGCGATACCATGTGACACGATTTGTGGTCGAAATTATCTGAAATTTCTATGTCAAATTGATGATATTGCAATGTATAATACATTTGGCGAATTTAATGGAGTGCGAGCTTCAACTCAACATTTTCCTTCTCCATATGAAGAAATCATGGTAAAATAATGTTAAATACCTAAAATGTTGAAAAATTTCCCAAAATCATTGAAGTGTATGACAAATAATTCCACATTTGAACGAACAATCGATCGTCGACTACCACAATTTCGAATGAAATGAAATTCGAACTCCGACTCGTGTTCGAATTCGAACAAGAACTCAATCCGCTCTAATTGCGTTCTCGAGGTAGGCGACGCGCGCTCCCGCCAGAGTTGCCGAACGAACCCAGCAACGACACAGACAGAGGCGCCACCAATCGCCAATCAGCATCTAATTCTAATTGAATCGCAATACGCCCACCAAGTCCACCCAACCTCGCCCTCGACAGACAGACGTACGCACGTAGACGCGTGTGGAGTGGGCCGCCGACACCTGCCCGGGCACGACGCGAATTCGAGAAGCTCTTGGCAACCAGACGGCTGCGAGAGAAATGCTGACGGAGGAACGGAAGGATGAACGGTGCGGAATAAACAGCGAGGACGAGAATGAAAATGCGAATGAGTATGAGAGAAGGCTGAATCGATGGAAATATTCATGGATGATAGGTTGGGGATGGAGGAGGTTGTGGAAAGTGGAAGGTGTAGGGTGGAAGGTGGAAGGAGAGAAATGATATAATAAAATTTTTTACTCACAAATTGATTCCGTCGAAACCAGCGCCGAGACCCACGTGATCGATGCCAGCGATGCGCTTAATGTGATTTATATGAGCTGCGAAATCGAGCGCCGGCCGGGTTGAACGGATATCGCATTGACGCCATTTTATTGTGCCAAGTGCGCCACGGTGTGCCAAGATGGACGGCGCCGACGACGGCGACAGCGACGGCGTCAGCGATGATGATGATGCCGATGGTGATGGTGATGGCGATGGTTGCAGCGAGCAATTCAATTTCGAGATTTGATGCAAATCATCGAGCGTCCATGCAGTGAGAGAGAGAGAGAGAGAGAGAAGAGAGAAGGAAGAGAGGAGAAAAGGAGATGAAAACGCGAAGAACTGAGAAATCATTTTCCGCTTGCATTTGACGCTCAAGCGGAAGCAGGAAGTGTTTAGGCGAACAATGGCGAAATTAAGTTCGAACAATGTGCAGTGAGTTGCGAGGGTAAAAATGAAAACAAAACCAACAAAACCAATGATGAAAAGCCAAGAATAGAAATTGAGGGAGCTAACGAGAGAGAGAGAGAGAGGGAGGGAGGGGGAGAGGGAGATGGGGAGTGAATCACTTACCGACTGCATCGTGAACGGTGGAGTTCTCGCTGCACGAGAGGAATTTCGAATAGAAATTCACCATGACGAGCCCGCCGTTTTTGGCCAACGACTGCAGCATGTCGTCCTGGACGTTGCGACTCGAATTGCAGAGCTCGTAGGCCGATGAATGGGAAAATATCACGGGCGCCTCGCTCACCTCCAGGGCGTCCCGCATCGTGCCGGTCGACACGTGCGACAGATCGACCATCATGCCCAGGCGGTTCATCTCGCGAATGATTGTCTGCAATGAAACGAAGGGCGGAATGAGTGGGTGGAAAATAATTAGACTGATTGCGAATTGTCCGCTGGAGATGGGGAATGTTCAATGAATAACAATAAAAACCAACGAAAAAAGAACAAAAAAACTTGAAAATATCCACTTCATTTGGCGTGGAGAGGAGTCGTTGTACTCGGTGTGACCTTTGACCTGCTTTTCTATCTGTCATCGCCGCCAGAGAGATTGGAAGGCCGATAACAATTGTGAAAATTGTGAAAACAGCGACAAACCAAAAATATAATGCTCAATTTATTTGACGGGAATTGTTTTTCGTAATGATATTTAGACCATACTAAAATGAAATTTTACTTGTTATATATATTTGTTTTCAATTTAATAACTGTACATATCGCTATAGCCACTAATCCTTGTTTAATTTTTTCTCTTAATGGTGTACAATTTTCAGATAATACTGATGCTGTCGAACAACCGATACCACGACCTTCGATCTCATTACTAGACTCCTCGATTTAGTGTCTCAATTAATGCAGCCGCATAACAATCGCAATTTGCAATTCGATATGCAAATCCACACGCCGCATTGCAGCAACAACTGCACATGAACTCCATTCCGCACGGTGGGCCAAAACGGAATTAACAAATAAAACTGACGAGTAGTAGTAATTCAAATGTCTAAGACAACATAAATTTGCGAGCTGATAAGTAAGGTAAGACAGATATTTCTATAAGTTTTTAATTTCGAGCTACGACTATTGTTCAGCCCTGGGTGCTGAGAGAGAGAGAGAAAGGAAGTATGAACGAGACATTTTGGGAGTGCGAAAGTGCGAGTTGAACAGCAAAAACAGATGCTCTCTCGTATTTGTACGATGTGTCCGGTCAATAAATCATTAATTAATTTTGATTTCTCGACCATTGTTACTGTTGTGGTTCTTGTCGTTGGTCGGTCCAATTGGGTCCAGAACATCCTCTATCTGCTCTCTGCCGTTCTTGTTATCGTTATTGTTGTTGTTGCTGTTGTTGCTGGCGTCCTAGAAGGCGTACAATGAACTATATTTAGAATTACAGTATTCTTCCATGGCACTATCCAATTATTATTGTTATTGTAAGTAATGTGTTTTCGGTGCAAGTTGTAGAAGTTGTTTTGTAGTAGTTGTCGTTGCCTGCAGTTAGTTCTGCCGCTTTGCTGTAGCTGCAAATGCTGTTGGGGTTCGGTTGCTATTGTTGTTCTCTTTGTTGTTGTTGTTGTTGTTGCCCTTCTCATTAAGTGTATTTTGTGCGGTGTTTGCGGCCAACATTCATTGTTGTCGCTGGTTGTTGCTCTGGTCAGTTGTGGTTGCTCCCTTGTTATTGTTATCCTTCATTTGCTGTTAATGTTGTTGTTGGTGGCAATGCTTCAATATACATGCATACCTTGTTGTTGCCGTTGCCATTGCCATCAGTGGTTTTGAACTTGAAGGCATATTAGCTCGCATTCCCTATCCTTTTATCTCTCTATCTCGATCTGTCTGTTCTGTCCGTTCGTCTGTCTGTCTGCAATAATTTGATATTAAACGTTGATTGACCGTGCTTTGGTTAGGCGTAGACATGGCCGTCGCCTCACACATTGTTATGCTTATACGCGCGTTTACGTTATGTTGCCGGTTGTGATTGTGTGATACGATCTATACGTGTATGTGCGTGTGTGTGTGTGATTGTTTCCTCATGAGCGTGTGAATGCAGCGCATTATTAAACCACATAGAATGCACAATTAAATGCTTATTGCCGCTTAATTACGCCCATGGACATGAACGAATGTTCGTATACATCCAGATCCACATCCACAATCACAATCACAATCACATTCACATTTGTACTCATATTCGAAAGGGAATTAATTCTTAATTATCTGGGCTTCTTGTTTACTGTTCGACAGACTGTTTGAGTTAACAAATATCCGGTAATTAATCAGCAGCCGTGTGTATCATGGCACATATCTCATATCTCGTGCAGCCGGCACATCCTGGTGATCGGTAGGGCGTCTTGTTCACGGCTAGTTCAGGTGTTTGAGATCAACACTGTGTATGTATTTCGCCTTAAGCGACTGATTTACTATTCAAACATTTTTAGACAATACAAACGATTTTTAGTGTTATCTTCGTATTTTGGTTTTGCCTGGAATAATTTTCAATAATCTATAAAAATCATACATCAGGAAAAAACATTTTTTATTTTTATTTTAAAATGACTTGATGTTATAGGTTTAATTCATCGCTCGCAAGTCACTTTATTCAATCCAGACACTAACATTTTTTAATTGAATAAAGATTGCATAATGGCGCTTCATTATCAATCAGCAAACGAGTGTCGAATATGAGTTTTTCTATTAATTTCATTTTGAATTCGCCTCTGAAATTGATTTCTTTTGATTTTTGTTATCTAATTTTAATTAAATAATTTCGTTTTCATAGAAGAGTTTTTTTCTTTGTTTAATGACTCCAATAAAAATAAATGAACAGGGAAAACGTAATAACGTGAGACAGACATTTTTTGATAAAATTGTCTGGACATTTAGTCTATCGTTTCTATCGACAGGATAATCCGATGGCCAATGGGCAGAGGGACAGATACGTTACGATCCATTAAAAGTACCGCGAAATTAAGGTTTTCCATTAACGTGGTGCGAGCGGCGCGGCCGGCGGACGGGTCGGTGAACGCCTCATTGGCAGAACTAATGGAGCAGACAATAACGGATGGCAATGCTGGTGGCGCCGACACTCCTCAACCTCGCCATCGACCTCCTACTCCGGCTCCTCCTCCAACTGCGATCCGGCCTGCTCCTTCGCTTTAAAGCGCAATTCCGCCTCATTAGATTATGAATTGGTGCGCCGTCCTCCGCCGTCGCGAGCAACCGCGCCAGCCCCAACTCAGCCAACTCCCAGGATGCTCCAACAGCCATCTAGCTGGAGCATCGCGCCAGGAAGACGGATGGGGATTTATCTCTTGGCATGGGTACGATTTCTTTCTTTTCGAATTCCCGGGGTCGAGCACGAGCACAACCACGAGCTCCAAATGGGTCGGCTGGGGGAGTCGGCCGTAGGGAATGGGAATGGGTGGGAGTCTGCGGCGGAAATGTTCGAGTGCAAATGATTGGGAGATAAATTTGCGCCGCTGTCTGACTTGGCACCAGTCGTCGTCGGCACCGACAGTTGGTGCGGGCGAGGGCGCGAGGATCCGGGGGTCTTCGAGGATTACAGCATTTGTGGAATTAATACGGCAACCGCACTCAGACGCAGACTCAGGAATCAATTGCGATTGCTATTGCGATTTCCACAAGGCCGTCTACGTTCCTGCATTTAGCGGAAAATTGTAGGACTTCGTCTCCTTGTCTAGACCCGTCGGATTGTTTCGATTGAACGATGGATTTCGCTGGATTTGTTTGGTTTTGCTTGCCATTTATCTACAATTGCGCGAAATTCAGTGCCCGCTAGACGTTTTCTTCGCTATAAATTTATCTTACTTATATATTTTCAGGGATTTACCACATATTTCGGACGCTTCATGCGCAATTAATTGAATTCACGTTCATGATTTTTCAATATCCCACTCTGTTACCCACTCTGTCTCTCGTTTTGTCCCTCTCTCTCTCTCTCTCTGCGTGTCTCTTTCGCTTTCGCTGTCTGCGCTGATATCTTTTGTTGCGGCCGTGAAGGGCGTTATCACCACAAAATATTCATCTCTCTCGGGAGTGCTAAAATCCGGCCAATACCCTGCGGATTTCGTGCTCAGGTTTTCGGGTTTCCTTTTTGCTTTTTATTTTGTATTTTTGTTGGTCCGTGTTCTTCTCTGATTCTCGTTAAAATTTTACCCGAATATTTTATTTCAATTTAAACTTTTTAATGAGTTTTCGTACCTTAACTCCTCGACTCGAAAGTTTTTATTTGGAGCATTATTCGGCTGGCGCGTTGTCCGTCATGACGCCCAGACGATGGGCGATGGGACAATAAAAGCGTTGGAAAAGGGCTGAATTCGAAAAAGCGTTGATTTATTTTTCGTGGGCTGGCGACTTAGGCCGGAGTGCGACTTCATGTATCCTAATTATATAGTTTATAGTGTTACGATGAACTCGTTTGATTTGGATTTACTACTTTCGTTCGCGCCAAACTCTCTTCAGAGAGATAGTTAATAAGAACGTCTGTCGATTGCGATTGTGTGATAAACGGTTTTATTGCTCTTGGCTGCAAGCATGGGCGCACTTAAGAAGTGACTCCTTAGTAACCCCAATATAAGCGCCAATCAATAGAGACCCCCCACTGCGTAATGGATTCCCGTTTTGACTTCCGCCATGGTTGGTCGGTTTATGTCTATGTCTGTTTATTTAGTTCTTGTTTGTTTGTGTGGTCGTCTGTCGGCCAGTTGTATTGTCGTCTGCCAGTCTGTTTTTATGGAGTTTGGGACAAAAGCAACTATATTTTCGTCGTTGCTGACGGTTCACAAAAATAATGAATATCCCTGGCTAGGACATAAGCAGCAAGCGCTTACAAATAGAGGTCGTTGGGCTTCTCATTTCTGAAACAACAGCGCGACAACAACAAGAATATAGAACAATAATAATAAGGAGAACAACTACAACAAACAATGAGAAAGACAGCATGAGGCATAATTGCAGAAAGATGCGAGCGCAAGACGACAGCGAGACGGAACAAGAACAATAATTTGAGGAGAATGGGAAAGGTGAAGAGGAAGAGGAAGGCAGAGAGACAAGAGAGAAGAAAGACATGAATTCAGCGAGCAAGACGGTGGGACGTGTAACGAAGACAGCAACAAGACAATTGGCGACACAAATGAAGAGATCATGCTGCGGCTGTATGTGTGTGTGTGTGTGAGTGTATTTGTGCTCGTGCTGACTCGCCATGACACCGGGCACAAATTTGTGCCCGGAGCGGAAGCGAGTTCCCAACAAGTGAGAGAATCCGTCGATGTTAATGAGAAACGACGTGATTGTCATCATTTCTGACTCATTATGGGAGCTTCGCATTGTTGTTGTTGTTGTTTCTGTACACCTCCCTCAACCCCTCATTGTCTTTGTCCTTTCCGCTGCAGTTGGTTCTTGGCTCTTGTTGCTGTGTTGGTTCCCATTGTTCGACTGTCGACAGCGTGGCTGACCCAAATTCCGTGGAAAGGCAAATGAAGAGAATCCTTTGCATTGCTTTGATTGATGAAGTTTCGAGCATTGGCTGCGCGACAGACACAGGAAGGAAGGAAGGAAGGAAGGAAGGAACGAAGGTGGAGGGAGCAAATGAAAGCAGGACCAAAATGTCGACGGTGGATGGTGGATGGCAATCGACAGCAGCAAAAACAATGAGAGGGCGGCTTTTAAAGCCATTAACGAAAATTTAATTGGCACTAAAAAACGTTAAAAGCTGTTTATTCGCTGAGCACTAAAGTGCAGCTTGCGTAAAAATACAAGCGAGCTATAAAAACTTTTATACTCTACATGTTGTTCTTTTACTCACAGTTGTCGCTGTCGGTGTCGTTGGTGTTGGCGCTGTCGTTGTCGTTGTCGTTGGCGACAGCAACAAGTTCAGCAAAGACAATAAACACAAAGCATAAACCTTTAAAAACACAAACTAAACCCCTCGCTTGTTAACGATCACAATAAAAACGAGCGAACTAAGGCACAGAAGACGAGAAGGACGAAGTGGACACCCGGAAGATTTAGGAGAGAAAACTGCAACAACAGCGGCGGCAGCAGGTCACAAAGTAGAAAAACATGGCCCCTGATAAGGCAACAACATGATTGTGACATGTCGCTGCTGACGCTGTTGTTGTTGGGAGTTTCCATTGCTTTTGCTGGAGGATTTAAATCCTATTTACTTGGATTAGAGGCCAATAACAAGCTCCAACGCATGCCGAATCCTCCAAAGAGTGCAAATAATTTGAACCTTTTTATAGTCCGAAGTTGTTGGTCGTTTCACCTGCGTTGGTCTCGTTGCGTTGGTCTCTTTTGTATTTGTATGTACGAGTAAGTTGTGTGCAGTTGTGTGTGAGGTGTTCGTGCTGAGGACCCGAGTGTCCTTTGTTTATGCACTCCTTCTCACTTGCTCGGTCTTCCTCCCTCTCTATCGCACTGCAGCATGTTTCGGGCTCTCCCGGAAGGCTGTTCGTGTTTATTGTCCGTTAAGTTCGGTTCGTTTCGGTGCCGCCCTGAGTTCTGTGTCGAGTATCCCGGGCGGGCTGGTCCTTGTGCGACCGACCTGGACAAGCTTCCTGTGGCTCGGACCGGTTCTTTGAGCAAACATCGGAATTTCGTTATAAGGCTAGTTGGCTGACAGACCAACAACCCGGGGCATCGAGGGTGGGGCATGGGCTGGGGTTTGGCTCTTACATATCTCGGGTTGTGCACGAGCACGAGCCTTGCCTGAGGAACGGAAAAGGATGTGAACAATTTGGCAGGATTCGCCTGTTGTTTAAAGAGAATATGATTCCATCTAATCCATTGCTTAAAAATACACTGTGAACATTATGAAATAAACATAAACTTCGAATTCCTATGCACACGAATTCATTCAATCAATCAACCTCAATAACTACACTCTCAATCGCTTTCTCGTCTTACACAAGGCCCTTAAATCCACTTTGTTGTCCGGCGGCAAACATTCACCACTCCACAGTTTTCTCCACCGGACTTCTGCCTACCATTTGTTGCAATCGTTGACTCGTCTCGTAATGCCACGACCGACCACTCCTAATCGTTTGAGTTTCCCCAACAGAGGAATTTCCATTCAATAATTCCAACTCCATTCTCGATGTCTGCCGTCGTATGATTCCGAAGAGAAGCGCATTCGTGCAAATTCCCATGGAGCTTCTCACATTACTGCCAAAATCATCGAATCGCAGAAACTTGTGCATTTTTCATCTCCATGACGGCTTCCAAGATTCTCGATTCATGACCCAGGGCATGAGTTTCGTTTTCTTCACCATCTGCGTTTTATTTCGTTCTGCTGTTGCCGACAAATGTTGCCGCCGATGCTAGGTATTTGATAGTTGTTTTTGCTGCTGCTGTTGTTGCTGTTGTTGCTAATGCTGTGTTGAAAGTTTCCATTGCCATGCATCGTTCATCATCATCATCATGACTATGGTGGCGCCTAGTCAGGAGCTGGGAGTTGGGACGCACTGCAGTAGGGCCACATGCAGCAACAGCCACATCTCTAGGGTCGTCCGAAGCAGGAGTCGAGGGGGAGCAGGTGTCTTTGAAAAGTAGTAGGTTTCCCTACAGCTCAGAACCTTGAGATGGATGAGTCTTATTCGTAGGGTGCCAGAGGAAGAGCAGGGAGGAAAAGCGGAAATAAAGTGCCCTTTGTAAGAATGTCTAGCAAACCCTTACGAAAGTTAGTTGCATGTTGTTATTTGGTTCTTAAATTTTATACCAATATCATAGTCTGGGCCTCTCTATCTCGCCATTTGCCACGCATATCACTCTCTAAAGCCCACAGTTATACGTGTTAGTTTATGCAGGGTCACGGGTTAATCATAACCATGTTTAAATCTATTCATGGGATAAACTTTTCACCACAGCCATAAAAAGCGCTCTTAATTTCATTTCATTGTCTCGAACGGCATAATTTACACACATTTTTTATGCGTTTCCGGTTGTTAGCCACGCCACGTTTGGGTCGACCACTCACTCATTCCCTCCCTCGCCTACTCGCCTACTCGCCTCCTAATGCTCTTATTTGCCCAGCCCATCCCTTGGTGGCTCTTTCTCTATCTCTGCTGGCAGTTCGTCTGTCTTCTTTCTCCCAGCAGAAGGGGACAATGATGTTCAGTCCTCGTTCGAGGTTTCGGCCTCCCATTCAGCATCCGTCGCTGTTGCCGTCGCCGTCGCCCTCGCCTGCCGTCGCTTCACTTCCGGTCGCAGCTGATGTCTCCGTGTCACATGTCGTGTCGTGGAACTTGTTTCAAGTGTCTGCAGAAATCACATGTGGCGAGGCGGGGCGACAGCGACACTTCAGACGGTGGATGTGGATGTGTGGAATTTACTACGACTTTCCGTAGGAAACGGAATAATTTACTATTTGCGGAGAGTTATTGCGCCAGGTGGAGTTTGTGCTTCCTGGTATCTCTCTTGTTGTAGTTGTTGTTGTTGCTAAGCAATGCTTTGTTATTGTTTTTGATCTTCTAGACAATATTGCAATTTGTGCTATTATTGTTTTTGCCGTCCATGTGGTTGTTGTTGTGACCGTAAGACACTTAAATGTACTACAAGTGCTGAGTCTGAATCGTCCTATCGTCCTTCACGATCGTTACTCTTACTTCCTGTTCCAGCTCCCCCGTTTCTTTCTTTCTCCTTCAAGTATCTTTTGTTTCCGGTGTTTTCCCTTCGAGCTACTCAGAAGCCTTTCACCACACCATTCACCCTTCCACCACTCTGCTCCACCTGTCCGTCTTTGCGGTGTGAAACACGTCCAACTCTCCGTCCGTGTGTCTGTCTAGCCTGTCTGTCTCATTCGTGTTTATCCTCGCGCTTTGTGCTATTGTGTTTTGTCTTGTTATTGTTGTTGTTTCTCCACCTCTCGCGCATTGTCATTTTCATTGTCCTTACTAGTAGTAGTAGTAGTTGGTATTGTTGTTGTTGTAAGGCCCTGCCCGTTTAGTTTACCGCAGGTCGTCATTCCGTGTGGTTTCATTCGGATTCATTGGATTTCGGATTCTGTTCGGTTTCGCGTTCTCTTCCCGCCGGAGGTCGGGGATGGGTCATTGTGGAGGGTCCATAGTTTGGACCAGTGCTCAGTTTCTTCGTCAGCATTTCCGCATTTTCCGCATGTTTCCTTCTTGTTGCTCGGGGTCATGTTGTTGGAGTAGTTGTGCTCTTCACGCGTCGTGCTCCTGTGGTTGTGTTGGTGGTGGCGGTTCGGCACAGGTGGCATAGAATTTTAATTGGAATTTCAAGAAAACCAGATTCCTAACGAAGCCGTGGTCTCTGTTTGAGCTTTGTCTCTCCCACCACTTGATTTCCATACCCCGAACTCCCGCCCCGCGTCTCCGCTGGGGTTTCCTCGACAATCAATTAATTTGTTATGTTTACCGGGATTTGCGGAATGCTCATTAAATTTCATTCGGGGTTTAAAAGAAAAGTTTTGAGCGAAAACTCCGTCCTCCATTGGTCCATTGGCATTGATGCTATTGATGGTTATTAAATCTTCCAGGATTGGAGAAGTTCGCACTAAGCTTTTCCTCTCTCCCTTCCCACTTCCTTTTTCATTTCCGCTTCTTTTGTTCTTGCCTTTTATGCGGTGTGCTATCAATTTTCCAGAATTATTTCAAAAGTTTACGAAGGTCATATTTTCTCAGTACTGCTTTCTATTTATAGTTTCAGGCCAGTGAAATCCTCTTATACCACTGTTAGCTTTTATCGCGAATGTCAAAGCATTATTCTCCAACATGTCTCACAGATCTTAGGTACTTAAGGTTCTGTGTTGGTTTTAATATTTGTCTTATTAAAAATATCACAGAGAAGAGCTTACGTTGTTGGTCTTAAGAAGAATAGAAAAGTTGGGTTTTCATAAAAAGAAAAGTTTCCAAATTTTAGAAAAATTTTCCAAGTCAGAATGAGAGAGATAATAAAAAATATGTTTAAATATATTTTCAATATTAAATGCGAGTATGTCTTAAATTTCAACCCCTACGTAGGCATACGAGACAGCCAAGGGGTTCGCATAAATTTAAACTTTGGGAAGATGAAAAACTCGGCAGTCATCTACGATTTTGTACGCCTCATTAAACATCTTGTAAATCATTATATTCTCTTCTATACTTTCGTGCACATCGCGGACTGGAAGATAATGATAAAACAGCCAAGAACCATAGCAAAATCCAAAAACCTCGAAAACAAAAGCCATTAAGTTGCTATTGTTCTTCGGTCTCCCACAAATTTCGAAGGAAACTTTGGAATGAAATTGTTATTATTAAATTGTTATATGCTATTTTTATTGTTTCGAGAATTAATTACATGCAGTCATCGTCGTTTGGTCGGTCCGTTGGTAGGATGCTTCAGGAAAATTAAGGCGCATTTTCCAGACAGTAAATCTCCGACAGTCAGTGTCTCCGAGGCAAAAGCGAGATGGTATTTAAAAGCAGACATGATGAATCTCTCTCTTCCGCCCTCTCTTCTCTCTGTCTGCTTTTCTGAGAGAGTGTGTGTGTGCACGAGTGGGTGTGTAGAAACGAGGCAGAAACGGAGCATGAAGATGAAGGAAGTGAAATTAAGGGACTGGACTGGGTAGAATCTGGTGAATGTCTGAGATTTAAGCGCATATTAGAGGCAAAAATATGAGCATTTTGAGCAATTGAGAATTTCGAAATGAAATGCACGAAAATTAAATTGAGACGATGAGATGAAAGTGATATGAGAAGGGAGAAGGGAGAAGCGAGAGCGGCTTTTGAGGACAAATGTCAGCGTTGGGGGGTCAGACGAAGGCAATTGGCGGTAGAGAGACAGACGCAGAAAGAGGGAAGGATAGATAGATACCGAGGGAGCGTGAAGGAGCGTGGGATAGAGAGAGGGAGAGCATGTGCCGGAAGGTTGGGAGTAGTTCGTGCCACGAAGACCATGAGGAAGTTGTGAAGACACGAGGACTTGCACGAGAACGAGTAGACGACTTGGTGTGATGAAGAGGACGAGCGCAAGGTCGATGGGAAGGCTAAGAACGATGTGAATAACGTCGCGCGAGCTGATGACCAACCAGTGGGCGAAGGCGACGGAGACGATGGCGTAGCGAACGAGGAGCGAGGCTGGGGATGAGTATGAGGTCGACTACAGCGATGATTAAGTTTTTAATTTATGGAAATTATTTGTGTTTCGTCTACCACAAGGCGCCAACTTATGCAAGAAGGAAATCCAGTTTGCGGTCCATGTCGCCGCCCAACGCCTTCTCCGCATGCCCATCCCCTCAGCCGTTGCTGCTGCCGAGATGACATGCCGAGTGGGAGGGTGTGGCTGAGCAGGTTATGAGATAAAACACGGAAGTCGGGACTGGGACTGGGAGCCGGACTGGGACGAGGGGAAGTTGTGCCGGAAAACTTACGAGCATAAGTGAAAATTAATTAAACATTATAACGTATGTTCTGCTCAAACAAACTTCCCTCTCGCCTTCTCACTCTGCGTGTGTTTGTGTGCGCGAGAGAGTTGAAGATGCTGCTGTGATTTCCTTGCGATGCATTCACGCCTTATTTATGCGTTTTAATTTGCCACAAGATCTGAGTGCTTGTGGGCGTGCCTGGGTCTGTGGGAGTGAGTGTGTGCATGTGTGTGTGTGGGTTAGGACTAGGGCACCCAGCGGTGCAGCAAACAATCAGTAGGCAGCAGGCAGTAGGCAGGCGGTGCATGTGTGTGTGCGTGTCACCAGGACTGCCATTTACAAAGTCGTTAATCTCTTCCTTTTTTTGTTTCTCGCAATTAATTTATACTCATTAGTAGACATATACACACACACCCACGCAGCCACTCACTCACTCACTCACCCATTCTCCCTTTCGCTCTCGCCTTCACTGGGCAAACCGACTTGCTCTTCTAACAACTTACGCAGGATGTCCTGCTCCTGCTCCTGCTCCTCGTACACTCTCACGTGCACCTCTACAAAGGCATACGACTACATAGGGTCACACACACACACACACATGCACACACACAGAGAGACTACCTCCATACAGACGGCAGACGTTTTTCCATGATTTATTGGAGAGCGCAAAATTATTCTCGCTACGGAGTGGCAAATAAAGATTAATGACTCTTCTGGCTGTTCGACTGTAAGTGTGTCCATGTCTGCGGATCTGTGGATGTGTTGTTTTTACTGCGCTTATGTGTGTGTGAGTGTGTATGAGAGAGTGTTTTAGCTGTCGTTGCTGTCTGTCTGATGAGTCGTCGGAGAGACGGAGACTACGTGTGAGCCTGTGTGTGAGTACAAAGGCATGAGTTGCTGGAGTTCATTCTCGAATATCGTGAATAAATTTTCCCAACTTTAAGCTGTTCTCTTTCCATTCATATACACATAGATTTGTCTCTCTATCTCGCTCTCCCGCTGATTGTGCGCTTCATTAATGAGTTGCATAAATTCGTCGTTTCAGGGAATTCCAGAACATTTGCTTCTTCATCCAGCCATCCACGGCATCCAAGGGTGTAATTTTGAAATTTCATTTGATTTCAATAAAATGAATTCGAACAAAGTCATTTAACTAATTGTTTGTCAAATTGTTTGACTAATAGTGACTGAGTGTTCAATGCCAACATAAGGTCTTTCGGTCCATTATTCATTCGATTAACATTTGTCCACTCACGCACATACTCAGCGCATCCTACGTGTGGACATTACGAAATCAATATTTTCATAGGCAACTGATGTCATTTCATTGAATGTGAATTGCGAAATGAAAACCAATGTAGAGCAATAGAGTGGCCACAAAGTGGTTGGAAACAACCAGATTTATAAAAACATTTTCTGTTTCGCAAGAAAAGAACACTTATTTGATAACTGTAGATCTATTCATAGATGAATTTCCAATTTTCGAGACCAGTCAATGACACAATCGTGCTTTTCTGTCTGTCTACTCAGGGAAATTCTATACGAAACTACAACGAAGTTAATCTGGAAACCCACAATTCAATGCCAGTCGAATTGAATCTATTGAGATGCGTTCGCTCTTTCAATGTAATAAATAACAACTCATCTCCTCAACAAGCATCTGCATCGTAATCTGTATCTCACATTCCCTGCTTCCATCGCAGGGAAATGCACAAAGTTCTATTGAATTTCTCAACACTATGACAAATATTTACTAGACATTCGGTCAAAGCTCCGGAGTAGTTTGTTCATTCCATCGTTCCATCATTCCTTCACTCCCTCATCCCAATTCATTGGCCTTCGAAATCGAATTACCAGCCAAAAACTGTTGAGAGCTCAGGTATTGAGAACGAGATTCCTTCTTGAATGCGATTGTATACCACAACCTGTGGACGTGGTCGAAGAATGTTTTGTTGCTGAATTTTACAATTTACATTTGTTGTTCGTAAATCACTTTATTTGGTTGCATACTTGGTTTCTCTGAGGAATAATTCTATGAAAGGACTTGAATGTGCTGAAATTCTTCTTCATAATGGATTGAAATTGTCGACGGTAGTTAGAGGAAAATTGAAGATAGATAGATAGATAATGACTGGTTGAATAGAGAAGGTCGGTATTGTTTAATGAAAATATAAAATATAAAATTAAGTCGAAAATTCGAGAACAGAGTATGAGAGTGTGGAGAAATTTCATGTTTGTATTACTGCAAATAAATCAATGAAATTTCAGGCAGCTTCTGCAGGGGAATCTGTAGAGATTCTCATGGAATTTCTCTTGTCTAGAAATAAACTCGGGAAATTCTGAAAATCTCTTCGACAAATCATGCGACATGGAGCTTTTGTATAACTTCCTTTGAGAGGGGAAAAACCTAAAAACCTGGGATTCTCCAACGTCACACTTAATCCTCAATGCATTTTCCTCATCCGTAGCCTCTCCTCTAGGAATGCGGAGGTAGGAGGGAGGGAAGGATAGGAGTGTTTTTGAAATTTGCACAAATTTCTGCTAATGTTTTTCTTGTTGTTTTACTTGCCGGACCCCACCGGACTAAAAGGATGCAATTTCGTAATCCTTTGACACGTTTGCCTGTTGGAGCATGTATTACTGTCCATGAGCGAGGGATGGAGGAAGGGAGGTAGAACGGAACGATTTCCACTCCATGTCCGTCCGGATGTCGGTTATTTGTCTGTGTGCTCGTCGTGTGGTTGAACATTTTCTCATTTGACTTTTCTGTCACATCGAATGCCTTGTATATTGAGGAACATAGAAGGAAATCCTTAAAAACAACACACAGACAGGCGTCCAGGATCGGATGTAAGAAGGTTCAGCTTTTTCGGAGATAGTAGTCGGTGGAATCGCATTCAGCTCATGTTGCCAACAACTGTCGCCGATCGGGTGAACGATATAGTATTTACAGCAAACACATACGCCCACACATACTTTCCCATACCGACTTCTATAAACTACCAGATACCCATCCAAATATTCGAATGCTCACACCATTGGTGGTCACTAAAAGCATCACATACGACAATTGCAACAATTAAAGTAAATTAAGGAAATTAATTTTACAAATTGCACATCTTCATGTTTCTGTTGATGCTGACGTCCGTCAGTTCCTTCGAGCAAGAGGTCAACAAGTTGAATGTTGTTTCTGTTGTTGGTAACATGGAACGTTTTGCACAAGTAGAGTAATCGTAGGAATTGTTTATTTGTAGGCATTTTGAACAATTTACATGATGTTTACGTTCTTTTTAAATTCTCAGTAAAATATTCCAAACAATTGCGTGCAGAGAGTATTCAGACCATTATTCTGGAATTCTGAAATATAATATTTCTATGAAGGATAATTCAATATGGTTAATTTACAATAGTTGTAGAGTAGAATTGATGAATAACAGAGCATTTAATCGATATCGGAATAATTAGATTGTTATTTTTTGTACACGAGAATCATTTATTTTCTGGTAAACTGTCTGAGAACCTTTGAACGAATGCTTTGGCAAAACTCACTTGAGGGTTGTTAAGTTTCATTCCCTCGTTCCCTCCCTTTCTAATTTCTCTACGTCTTCCTGTTTACCACAACTATTTCAATATTCGAGAAAGCAGATGGAGAACTTTACTCATTAATTTGGGAATGGAATTTGAGGGTTTTTGTTGTTTAAACAAATGTTTATGCACGAAATTGATACGGCTGACATCTTGATATATTCATGTGACACTCAAACTGACACGCAGACTGTAGTGAAGACACACAGAGCAGAGCAGACAAACACACTGACAGACGGCGTGATAGATATATGGGTATAAACAGTCAAGTGGAAAGCAAGTGTAAAGATATCGAGACTTTCATCGTAGTCAGATGGTTTGATTGACATTGGACAGGGCCAGGTAGGGCCAGACCGAGGTCGAATAGATAGTTAGATGGGCAAATGAACATCATGTTGATGTGGGACCAACTTGAGTGTGAATTTAATTGGAATGTTGTCATCGGCGAGGTCCCAAATTAATTGATAATGCTTCGGAAAACACTTGACTGTCTTTTGACTTTCTGGGATCTGTGCGAATTCGATATGAAGTCATGGTGAAAAATTTTCCCATAAAATAACATTCAAAAGCAAAACATTGGATTGATAAACTTCGTATCTTTTCAGAAGAATACAAATAAATGAAAGGGAAGGAAATGATAGAAGCAAAAATTATGTTGGTAAGTGCTTATTTTTTATTCATAAATGATTATTATTATTTACTATATTTTTGAAGAGAAATTTTGAGCTAAACAGTGTAAAAGAGCACTAGTTGTTTTTTTAATTTAAATACGTTTTATAGCAAACCCAACATTTTTGAAAATATTTAAATTTTACAATTTTTGAAATGAATTTCAACTCCTTCTTTTAAGGAGTGCCTCTCATAATGAAGCGAGCGTTGACCATCCTTTCGTCCGTGCTCATTATATTCCGTCAGTCGTATCTGTCGATTTTTGCTGTAGTCTGGGGAACACTTTGTGAACGTAGTAAACAAGTGTTGCTGCTACTGCTGATTGCTTTGATCAGCTAATGGCCTTCCCCCTCCCCCACTCCACTCCACTCCAGTCCCTTCTAGTCCCTTTCCAGCCGTTCGCCTGATGGACGGTTGTCGTTTCGCACAAGTTAAACGAATTGGAAAATAGATGCTACAGTGAAAACTTTTGACAAAACGTTTTCACCTCCCCATCTCCCCCATCTCCTCCATCCCCCCTCTATTCTTCGCTATTTCCACTTTCTCAGTTTGTCTCTTTGTCTGTCTGCCTCCCGATACCACCAAAGGGAAATGCCAGCGAATTCAAAAGTTGGCTGTTTTTGTATTCCTCTCATTTCATTTAATTTTATTTTATTTCGTTTCTGTTTTGATTTTGGCTTCGTTCCTTCGTTCGCCACCACTTGCGCGTTGTTTTGACTTTTGTCTCGTTTTGCATTTGTTCCATTTCGCTCTTTCAATTTCCCTACCAGAGGCAGTCTTGCAGACACACACAGGCACAGTTCCACTCATTCATATATACCGCGTCACACACACACACACATGTACCGGAGGTCGCTCATACGGCGGGTAGATTGGCGAACTTTCGACGAGCTTTAATCGGATTTGCAAGGAGGTTAAATTAAATTTGAGTCAGTCGCTCCCTCTCTCTCCCTCCCTGTCTCCCTGGGAGTCAGTCTGACGAGGACAGGAGGCGGGTGGAGGCGTGGAGGCGTGGCTGCGAGTAGACAAAAATTCTATTACGCTAAAAATTAACATTTTGTGAGCGAGTTGCCGGGATTTGCGAGTACGTGGCGCGTGAAACGAATGGAATGGAAGCCCGTGGGGCCCGCCGAGTGGGGTCAGGAGTTGCGCGATTTGAATGCGGAGCAAAATAAAATTAAATGCGAGCAGGGAGCATCGAGTGCAGTACTAGTAGTCACAACAACAACAATAACAATAAATAAAACACCAACAACACTAGCAAATAGTAATAGCGAACCCGGAACAGAGCTGAACCAGAAGTAGGAGCAGCGACAAAAGTTTTGTAAATTAGTTAAAAAGAGCTTTGTGCAACCAGGCGTCGTCATACGTGTCGGCGGGTAGCCGGGGGAGGGGTGGAGACTGCGCCGAGCTAGGCTGGTAGAGGTGGCAGGGGGTGGCTCGCGGGAAATCTCCTTTGTAACGTAATAAGCTCAAAATAATTACCAGCTCAATGGAGGCGGAGCGAGGGCCGTGCTTCCGGGGTGCGACCCCGAGACCTCTCGTCCCTCAACACGGGGCAGGAGAGCCGAGAGAGGTGGAGAACTCTTTAATTTCAACGTTAGCTGAACCTTTTGTTGTTGCCTACCGGGTGTAAACGGAAGAAGGCGGCTGGAGTTGAAGTGAATAACTTTCAGGCATCGCAGATTATAATGGTGTGCACTTGTGCGTATGTGGGAGTGTGTTTATGAGCATGTACCTACACATATAAACGAACATCCATGCACAGTTGGACTCGCAAACACATTCGCAGACGTGAAACATTTTTCCTCGGTTTTAATTTGTTGAGTGATGTTTCTGAAGGATTAACGATCGCGAGAAAAACAAATCTTTTCCTCCTGCTCTCTTTCATTTCCTCTCGATCTTAGTTTCTCTGTATACAGTTCGCTATTTATGCGCTCACTTTGTTGTTTAATTTCATTTCGCCTTTCTTCAAGTTAGTCTTTTACTGTATTTTTATTTTTATAATTTCTGTTTTCTAAAGGTTGACTTTCTGCTTTAACTGCTTGTTTCTGATCTCTCGAAATACAAGCGTGTAGGGGACGTGAAAAGGAGCTTTATCTGGTGAATGATAGGAATGAGTTACAAGGTTACTAATTTGGCTTTTGGTATTAAATTCCCTATTTCACGATTTCACCGTCTATGGGAAGACATCCTTTTCGCTCAAAGGGCATCGCGGTCTATGGACATTTACATAAAGGGCTAAAGGACAGGATGAAATTTCGGAGAACGAGGGATTTTCTTAACATGTTGTTGGATCTTTAGTTTCGGTCTCTGCTGTGTTGTTGGTGCTCTTTTGTCTACTTGTTCTGGTTTCGTCCCTTATTTTGCTTCCTTATCTTGGTCTTCTCTAGCCGTGATTGCAAATTAGTTGCCTGTTCAGCGACAATCAATTGCTACATGTGTGTGTAGAATGGTTCTCTCGCTCTCACACACACACACCCACACACGCTCATATACGCGCCCACCCTCATAAGCAAGCATTTCAACAGAGTCGTTAACATTAATCCAGGCGGCCAGTGAAGCGTTCGCTCCACGTCTTCATCATCGTCGACCTTGTCGTCCTCGTCGTAGTCGCTGATGTTGCTGTCAAACAGCTGTTGTTGTAGGGACTTGTTGTCGCTGTTGCGGACGACAATCGTTGTTGTCACAGTTGCCCTCGCCTTCTGGGTTATTCCCAACAAATATAATATTGTAATTGACTAGGACGGTTGCCATGTTGTTGCTATGGTTGCTCGTATAGTTATTGTTGCCGAAATGGCTGCAACATTGAAATTTCGCATTCAGAGTTGCCGGCACCAACACCACTGGACAGAAGACCGGATGTCTGTACGACAAATGCCGATTCGACGGTGAACGAACGACAAAGGGCGTCCAACCCAGCCAGTTCTTCCTGTTGTCGATTTTAATTGGCACGACTCAAAGGATGGCACCATACAGCAAGAAAGGGAGAGGTGTATGGCTGCTATGCTTATACACTTTAGAAGACATGCCAAAGGTCGACACGAACGATTGAGGTTCTTTATATACACGTATATATTCCATGAAAAATGCTTACCTTGCCGAATATTGTGAGGCCGCCGTGCTTGACATTGAACGTGGGCGCATCGGCGTAGCTCGAGTCCGCCCAGGGGGTGTGGCAGGTGGAGGTGATGGTCATGTAGCGCACACCAATCGCGTACAGGGTGCGCAACACGGCCAGGGAGCCGCCCAGCGAGTGGCCGCCCTCGACGCCGGTCAGGGAACACAGCTGATGATTTTTATGGGCTTCGATGATGTCTGCGAAATATGAAAAAAGGGACAAGTTACAGACAAAGGAGCTTTAGGAATATCGTATAGAATGCGAATCTGTGCAAAATCTACAAAAACGGAGAAGAGGGTGAAAAGCAAGAGGCAAAACACAGTGGAATTGTAATATTTATTGCAAAAATCTCCATCGGATATCGTACCACATATATTTGATACAAAACTGGGATACAAAAATAACAAAATCCCTCGTATTGTTGGGGGAGAGAGAGAGAGAGGGAGTAACCGCAACAGCGTCATGTTTCCTATGCAGAAATCCTGTCTCTATTGTTGTTGTTCCCGTGACAAGTGTTGCTTTTTGTTGATATTTATTTAATATTTTTCAAAATATTATGCTCTTGTAACATGCAGTTCTGTCAAACCGTCCATCTGGCTGTCAGTCAATGTGTACATTTGCATTATTCTTATATTCTCTCTATCCGTCCCTCTCTCCATAACACGCTGCCTGACTTGGTTCGCTCCGCAGTTAGGGAAGGAAGAAGGAAGGAGTATTTTGCAGAAGGATATTCGGCTGTCTGGATGTGTGCCAGAGTGTGTGTGAGTAGTCGATGGTCAGCGGGAAGACACTTCCAGCTAAAGGACTATGAATAGAATTTTGGAAATTTGTTCTGAGGTTACGGGTTACGGTGCAAAAGCGAATTCAACAAATGATTGAAATGAAAATTTCAAAGGATTCATTCGGGGACAAGTGTGCGAAATGTGGGAAGACTTTTTTAATCCGATTTTACTTCTGGAGACATTGTATTCATGAAGAGTTCAGAGAAAAGGTCTTTCTGGTAGTTTCAAGAAGCTCCCCCAGGCAGTTTAGACGTTTGATCAAACCCATTGGACTTTGGTCTATGCGAGAGAACCTTCTTCGGACTTCGGATCAATCGAGGCGAGAAATTAACTGCGAAGGAAACTTCATCCTCGCTACCAGTAAAATTCTCTTCGAGCACACACATGCAATCTAAACAAATATAGATTTCAGAAAGAGAGAAAAAATAAGGATCAAAACAACAACGCAGAATCTCGTGAAATAGGAAACAAATTTCGATTGTTTAATGCCTCTGTGAACAGGGAAGAAATGCATTCACTCACACACATGTACATACAAACACACATTCACACTCACACTCACACTCACACGTTATTTACGCGACCATACCACGCGAATGTGAGTCGATGTGCAGCGAGGTTGAGAATTATTGAACACCAGCGGCATCGGAGGGGAGAACAACAAAAAGGAACCAGAGAAACTTGAAGCCGAAACGCGGGGAGAAAGGGATAGGGAGAGGTGGAGGAGGAAATTGCAATTTTCCTGTTTTCACTTCGTATTTATTCAAGTCAACTTAACTCAACGCATTGCATTGCTTCGCCCTCCATCGCAGCCCAGCCCGACCCAACGCAACTCAACTGAACGAAACGAAACGAAGAGAGCAGAGAACAGAGGAGAGAACTGAACGAAAGGGACCCGAATGGAGCAGCACGGCGGGAGCCGACTCGAGGTGGGCTCCTGCCGAATGCGGACTTCAACTCGACTACATCGCTCCACGCTATTTGCACTTGGACAGCTGCGATGAACTTGCTTCTCAGCAGTCGATTCCCTGCATCACTTCAATCCCTCGGACGCCCCAGCACTTCCACTTCCCCATCCACTTCCGCCACCATCGATCATCGTCCTCTCCCTGTCTCTCACTCACTCTGTTTCCTTTCCCTGCTGGGTGTCCCTATTGGCTGGCATCTCGAATGGAAATCCTTGAAAATGCCACTCGACATAATAAACCAAGAAATATCGCCAGGAGGAGATGCTCCAGGGAGTACGAAGGCTGAACGAAGGTAGCAGAGAGAGAGAGAGAGAGAGAAAGAGAGGGTCGAATGGGGAATCGACCGAGGAGAGGCGAGACGAGGCGAGGCCAGGCCAACAAAGGGCATTGAAATGTTATGAACGACCTTATCAACAAGAACAACAAGAACTAGAACATCAACAGCCAGTAGAAGAAATAGCTCAATGCCCAGAGACGAAGCCGACGACGACGACTACGACGTTCGTTCCTCAATTCACCGTGTATACGGAGCTCGAAACATTTATCGATGGGAAAAGTAAATCGAAAGCGAACGCAAGTCTCAGCGAGTCCAGTCGAGTCGAGGCGAATCGGGAGTCGAATGGAATGGCAATCGAAATCGAATTCGAAATTGAACCGAGATCAATTCCCGGCCAGCACGTCAGGCACAGAGGACACTTTGAGTGCTGCGTCCACTCGGACCCCTTCCCTTCCAGCCTTACGACTCCAAGGAAAACGTCCTCGCGGTCATTCTCTTGTCTCTTGTTGTGCTTCCCCCTTTTGTTATTTGTTGTATTTAGTGGCTTCCTCGCGAGTTCTTGACGTCGTGGTCAAAGAGTTTAAGAGTTTAGTAACCACTGATGAATCCCCACTGATGAATCCTCAGACCGCCTTGGACTTCCTTTTATAGTTTTAAGGACCCGTTGATGAGAAAAATCTGAATTGACTATTTAATTGCACCAGGGATCGAGTAGTTTTAATTTAATGGAGAATAGAAAAAAATATTGGATGGTCGTCCATTTCTCAAGTAGTTGACCCATTTATTGAAAAAGCAACATCGTTGCCTCAGGATGTACCTTTTTTTCCTCATTCACTTGCAAAAGTAATGAATAAATACTTGAGATGTTCTCGTAAAAAAAACACAATAAAACTAAAATTGGAAACATCAGATATTAACAACAATGAGAACAATAGGCGAACAAAAATAAGAGTTATTGCACTTCGATTCGATAGCTTGAAGAGTTGTTTGAACTCCATAATGCTTAGCATTTGAACATGGGAAAGTGGGAAAGAGTTTTGACCACAAAACAATAATAATTTCTACAAATGAAACAAATCCAAAGCAAAGCAAAAGTGGTCCAGAAATAACCAACCGATCGATGGAAGAAAATATAAAAAGCAAGCATAAGTAGAAATCTTAAATAAATAAATAAATAAAAACTAAAATCTGTATCCAGATGTTGCGAGGGAAACGAGGAGATTGAAGAGGAGTGAATGGAGTGTGGAATGGGGACTGAAAAGAAAGTGAGGATTGGAAAGGATACGGCAAAACGCTGGCAAGAGAGTGTGTTTTTAGAAGTGAATGAAAAGCACTAAAACTGGCGTAAAAAACTCTCATGCTCTGTTTTTGCTCTGCTCCAGAGACAAACCAGGTGCAAAGTGAAAATTCAAAAATGAGAAAAGAAATGAGAAGTCCTGACAAAAATATGGCACAAGGTAAGGATTTGTTAAGTGTGATTCCAGCTGAAAGTGGTACAGATTTAGTTGTAGTTGTTGTTGTTGTTGTTGCTGCATTTGTATGCTCTTCGAAGACGCAACAGCAGAGAGGCAAGCGCCGGCGGACGATGGGAGGAGGGAGAGGAGATGAGGAGGAAGAAAGTGCTGAAGGAAGCACGAATCATTTATTTCGAGAGCTCACAAAATGAGGAACGAGAGCGGCGAGAATAGCAACAATACCAACCACAACAACAACAATGTGGTAGAAAGAGAAAATCCTTGCTTTCATTTCCGCTCCTTTTACTTTGAGGTTGCGACTAAGGAATTGTCCAAAATGAAGTGCCTGGACGGGAAGGAGAGGGAGAGGGAGATGGAGAGGAAACGACCAGAAGCCCCGGGCAGTGGAGGAACTCCGGCGGTACTGCGGAGCACTGGGTGGTGGTGGATTAACTCGGAGTCTGAAAAATCGAGGAACACAGCAGGACTTTCGCGATACGTGAAACAACGAGACGCGGCGAAGGACCGAACTGAGTTGAACTGCCGCAGTCAGCTTCCGGTCGGTTCAAAGTTTCCAGCAGAGACAGTGAGAGAAAGAGAGGCAGGCAGGGAGCAACGGACCGGCGATCGGAGAGGCCGCGGTCGTCCTGCAACTCGTCCAGTCGAGTCGTCCGTCCGTCCACTCCGTGCTCATTGTGAGTTATTTTTCATATCCTGCGGAAGGCGAGCGGTTCGCCGAGTTTTGTTTCGTTGCTGCAGTCGTCGCAGACGTCGCTGTCGACGCGTGGTCGACGTGGACATCGCTGCGAATAAATGTCGTGGGAAGTCGAACGGAAGGTGTGCGATACCGAATGACCGAGGGAGGAGGAAGAGACGAGGCAGGCAAGGCGCAGGGCAAGGATGTGGCGAAGTACCACAGGCGGAAGCGGAAATCGCCGCAGTGCTCAGTAGATCAAGCAGTTGCAGCTGCAGTCGCAGTAACGTGCTCGAAAAAGAAATTGATTTCGCCGGCGGGTGGATTTGTGAACAGAACTGCGAGGGTGGGTGTTTGGATGGACGAGATGGAAGAGCACTAGCACTAGAAACCTACCTTCGGCGGAGGTGCAGGTCGTCAGCTGGGGCGCGTAGCGGTCCGTCAGCCGCTTGATGACGTCGATCTGCTCCAGCGTCAGCTGCACCGCGTCCCTGTGCTGGGCCTCGCACGGCACGTACGCTGCCCAGAACTGCAAAGAAAGTGAGCCGAAAGAACAGGCAAATTAGTCACAAAACTGTGCGAGGGTGTAAATTAGGAATCATATTAATTATTCAATTGTTAATAAGACATTTCGAATGAATGACTATTTGATTCACATGGTTCACGATCGCCTTTCGGCTTCATCGAGATGGCCTTGCGTTTTCCACACACGCGTCAGTCGGCGCTCCTTGTCGCCGTCTCTTCTGATTCGCTAATTACTCAATTTGTATCGGATTTCATTACGTTTGCGACGCTTCCCCCGCATGTCTGCCATCGCTGCCCAGCTCCTTCGTTCTGCCCTCCGCCCTCGGGCGTCGTCCTTCCATTCAAGGACGACCAAACGATCCTCCTGGGCAACGACGCACGGTATTCACGCGCCGTAACTAATGCCCGGGATAGCGATTTGTGTGCGATATTCGGTTTCAGGCTTTAAGGCTTAAACGTCCCAGCGACATAACGGTGTGCGGGGTGGAGGGGGGTGTACGTGTATGGGTGAGGGCGTATTTGTATGTGAGGCTGAGTATTTGTATGTGAGACTAAGAATTTGTATGTGACAACTGGTTGTAGCTCGACCGGACATTCCAGATCAATTGCAACTGGCGGATGCCTTGGCATGGGCCTTTGTAAATGTGTGTGTCTTAGCGAGTGTGTGTGTGATTGTGTGCGCCGACATGAACACAATGGTCGTCGTCAAACTAATAAACAATTGTAATGCGGAACTAATTAAATCCTCCTCGCGTCCTTGCCCGCCCGAGTCCCTTCCACATCCACGCGAACGTCTCGGGGAAAGGATACATTATTGCTTATTAACTTTCGGCACATTGGCCAAGGGCTGGGATTTGGCGGCGTTCAATTAATTAAAGGCACTTGAGAAGGTTAAGTGGGTAATTTGGAGGGGGTTGAGTGGGCGGAAAAGTGGTTGGAAGTGGTTGACATTGATTTTGAAGTGAAATGTTGAGGGAGGAAAACCCAAGACAATTTTGGGAAATTTAAACATGTTAGTAGAAAATATTTGTGTAAATAAATTTTTAAAGGCTGTCCCCAAAAATCATGATTTAAAAAATATTCCTTTAGTTGGAGGTCCTTTTGTTTCCCTTCCTTTTTGTTTCGATTTCGATTTGCTCCGAACTTCATTTGATTCATGAAGTCATGCAAAAGGACCTCGAAATATATCACAATCACTGCAACAACAAAAACTCGAGAACTGTGAGCAGTAGGAGGATAATAAAATATCACGAAAAACACTTCGCACAAGATTCCATCTGTAAATGTGCAATGGAGGAGAGAATGGAGGAAGGAAACCATTGGCTCGCAGTCGTAAAAGAGAAACTAATTTCGAATTAACATAAAAATAAATCTCCAGCGTGCTCTGAACTTGGGACGCCTCGAACATGGCCCAGGCTCCCTTCTTCGTCCATCCAGTGGCTCTGGCTGGAATCGTCGTTTGACTTGTCCTTGCTGGCTCCTGCTGTCGGGCTAATTGTGTCCTAACCTAACCTGACCTGGCCTAACTAACAGATAAATTTTTCGTGCAATGAGGTTCATTTTGTTATATTTGTTGTTTGCTCATGTGTTGTTGTTTGGGTGAAAAACTTCTCACATGAAATTTCACATCTGTTTAGGAAATGTTCGAAAGTTCTCTCTCTCATCTCTCTCTCTCTCTCTCTCTCTCTCTCTCGCTATCTGGCTGTATATTTTTTGGGTCGTATTCTAAACAAATGCACGAAACCTGAGCAATGGAGCGATGGTTGGTGGTGATGAAGAAGGAGAGGAAGCGAGAGACGACGAGTGGGCAGCAATTACAAGTGTTCCTTTCTCCCACGCACGAGCAGGACTCTTCTTGCCTCACAGGCGGTTACACGAGGCAAAGGAGTGTCCACTGGTCGAGGCTCTAAGGCATGGCAAAGGTTGCGGGCTCCACCTGAGTCTCACTGGCCCTTGTCCTTGCCCTTGCTCTCACCCTGCTGCACTGGCCAGCAATTTCGTTTGTTATCTGCGAAACATAGGTTTCCACTACCCTTTCTCCCTATTTTTATCTGGTGTCCTCGCCCTCGTCCTTGTGCCTTTTGTTTTTCCTCAACTATTTCTCCGGCGCAGGAGTTCAGTGGACGGGAGGCACTGCTGGATATTGAAATAGTTCGAGGGAGTGTTTGAAGGTAGACAGAAAAGGAGAACTGAAGAAGAAAGACGTGCGAAGACCGGCAGAGCGGCGGATAGAGTCGAAGTGCAAAAGAATGCTCAGGTCCGAATGAACCGAAGTCGGAATTTCCAGAGAATACTTCTTGTCCCAACTTCGGGGTCTTTTGTCGTGAACTCGCACGTGATGCGTGCAATGGAGGGTCGTCCACAGGATCATCACAGCAGCAATCGAGGGAAGTTTCTCTTGGGTTTCTTCCTTCTCTCTCAAGTCAAGTTAAGCTGCTTCATGAATCCCAGAAGGGTCCGTCAGACTTTAAAGGCAGCTCCATTTCTCAGGAAAATTAAAGAGTTCTATTCTGATTTCCACTTCATAAACGCGGATGCAACAGAGCATCGGATCGAACGAAAATTTTCTCTCTCCAAATAGTTGCGAACATTTCAGTCTTCGTTGACGAATTTTCCCTCTCGAAATTTATCTTCCTTCGAAATGAAATGTTGAACTTTTTGCTATTGACTGTGGTGTTATTGTTGTTGCTGACGACGTTGTTGTTGCTAGAACACTGTTGATAGAAGCTCTGCATGCACGAGTGGTTGCTCCCTCTTTCGCAACTGAAGCAACATTGAAATCCAGCAACATTTGCTCAGATAACAGCAGTGGAAATAATAATAACAACGGTGAAAGAGACAAAACTATCGAAAAGCAGCAGCATTGGCCATAGCAAAAACAACAACATTAACGTTAGAAACAACACGGAATTTTAGACAAAAAATGAAGACAAATGTGAAGACAAATCGAGGAAAAAGAAACTACGAAAATACCTGGAAGTTGCCGTGGACTTTGTTTTTATTGGTATTTTTTTTTCTACATGTTTTTAGTTTTATTCTGCACTGAGACTGCAAATCACGTCGTTCTTTCGTTTGTTGGCTCTGTTGTTTGTGTTTTCTAAGCAAACATTTACCCAGACACACACTTACGCCCTTCCCTTTCGCGGCGCTAAAAAGGCGAGGAAACATATCCCGATAGCATTTTCTGAGCACACGAAAAATACCTCGACGATGTGGACCAGGAATCTTCAATAAATAAATAAATAAATAACCTCGGTGTGGTCTGGGCGAGGATGGAAAAGGGAAGAAAAACCAAAAAAATAATAATAAAAAATTACATGTAAATCGAATCCTCAGACACGACACGACCTGAGACGACGACAAGGGCGACCGCAGGCGACGAAAACGCGACCGACGAATTTTCACTCGAATGGAAAAGGGGGAGGAGACGGGGCCGTGAAGTGTGTGGCTGATCACAAAAACTACAACAACAACAACAGCAGACACCCACAGAACTGCAGTAACAACACACAGAGGGTAGGGAAAGAAGCAACAACAACATGAGTGAGCAGAGGCAGCAGCAAGAAGTAAAGCAACAACAACAACAACTTACAGCATAGAACAGTAAAAGCGACCGGCTCCAGCTGCAACAGCACCATTAACTGCAACAACAAGAAACACTCCACAACAACAAGGACGACGACAACGAGTCCAACCGGAAACGGACATCGTGTCCTGGCGGCAACGTGAGCATGAGGAGCAGGGAAGAGCAGCGGAGGCATGGATCAGACTGAGCAAGAGCGGAGAGAGTGGGAGGAAATTCCTTCGAAAAACGTTCGAAGGCCGGCAGCCTAAGGCCAGCACTAACAACTGCAACAACAACAACCAGCAGGTGCCCGACACGTGGCTCGCATTCAGTGCGTGGGCGGTGGCAGTGGCGGGCGAGGTTGGGTCGTGGTCGGTCGGTCGGTCGGTCGCTCGGGGGGATTGGTGGAAAATGCCAGACGAGACATATTTAATCACATTTCCACAAACTTAAATAAGAAATGCTTTCGTTCTTGTTGCTGTTCTGCACGTTGTTGTTGAGCCTGTGCTTGTTGTTGTTGCCGCTGCTAGGACGTTCAGGTGAGACGCGGCGAGCACGAGGGATTCGGAACGATGCTAATGGCCTCGACGAGCAATTTTCCGCTCAACTGTTTTCGAGGAAATTTTAAATTGGCGGTCGCCGGAATGCAAAAAATCCCACCGCACATTTGTGTGCAACGCTGTCTGCCTGTGTGAGCCGGTGAGTCTGTGTGTGTGTGTGTGTGTGTGTGCGTTCGTGTTTGTGTGTGCGGTCCTCGCAAATGAGGTTGCAACGGATTCATAGCGAATTCCGTTGCTCGTCGCCGGGTCCACGTTCCGTGTGACCGGATGCCCGTTAGACGCCATCTTTGCGAGAGCTCCATTCGCCCACGGGACTTTGTGTGTGTTGGCGTTTCTCCCTCTCCCTCTCTCTTCCACTTCTAGCGTGCATGCTTGTGTGACTTGCACCGACTCCCTAACGAGGCGGCGGGTCCAACGCAGCCCCCAGACCCGGACACTCCCGGACCCGGAAGTGGCACGGGTTTCGGATGCGGCCAGGAAGTCCATAATAATGCCTGATGACTTTCGCGCCCTCGTGCTGTTGGAAGCAATTGCAATTACGTTTCTTTTTTCTCTTTACTTTCACTTTCCTAATCGATGTTCATGGAGAGAATCTTTCGTAGTTTCGTTTTCGTTGTGTTTTCTCTTTTATATCTGTTTTTAATGTGTTTTGCAATCACACATTCCTTTGCAAGCTAATCCTTCCAAAGCTGCTCATATGAGATTCACAAGGGCTTTTGGTGCTCGATAGGTGAAATTATCAACGAAGAAAAAGTATCTCCTGCCTCTTCCACAATTTCTCTTGCTGTTGAGTGTTTCTTGGGAATTAGTTCATGTTACTCATATCTTACAATTACAGGACTTGTTTGATTTGATTTGATTTGATTAGAGGTGATTATATGTCTTGCCCCTGTTACTCATACGCCTCATATGCTTCCCGCCCAAGCCGATGCATTCTTCTGCTTCAGGCCTCTTAACCGCACTCATCTGTACCTGCAGCGAATTTGTCTGTATTCCCGCGAAATCCTCCTCCTGCTCTCCCTCCATCAATCCCACTCACTCACACACTCTCCCACGCGAAGACGTCAGAACATGCTGTCAAACTTTCTCGCATGCTCGGATGCAAAACTTTCAGCCTTCGAACAGTTCACAACTCAAAAGCATTTGACAGCGAGGTATTTCGAGAGGATTCCACATCAAAGACGTCGACGTCGACGTTGACGTCTACGGCAGCACTTACAACAAAAGCAACAACAAGAACAGGAACAAGGGAATGTGAGGAAATTCCCACAAGAACCACAAACAAAACGATAGGCGACGTCAGCTCCGCGGCAGAGCTTCAGACGGCAGGAGACAGGAGCGGAAAAATCTCCATTACTTAACCATCATCATCAGCTTCTTATCGTTGGCGTAAAGGAGATCCTAATTCAGGTCCTCAGCGCTCTCCGCTTTCCTTCTCAATTGCTTTTTCACTCTCGTTTTTTATTCAGTCTCTTCCGCTTTGTTATTGCCTCCTAATTTCCCCACTTCCGCAGGGGTTTCCTATTTAATTAAGGGAGGGAATCGTGGGTGGACGTGGATGAGGATGAGCGAATTAAGGAAGTCGATGTGGTCAGATTCAGGGGGCGGTGCGTCAGACCTCGTGAGACCTCGCTCGGCGTTCGGTTCGCTGTGTGGCACGGATAAGGTGCGGTCAGAGGGGAGGGAGGTCGAAGGGCGGCGGTCGATGGCCATATTCGGTGACGGATGGCAACGCGTTGCCATGTCGACCGTGTTAATTAGAAATGTGCAGCGAAGCTACGCGAGGCGACAAAGAGTTGGAGGCGGCAGATGGAGGTTCATGTAGGGGTAAGCGGTGGACACGCGGCGATAATTAATAATCGTGAACGAAGCCCTGCCGAGCGGAAGGAACTTGCATATTATCGCCACCAGCACCGAGAACCGCTTCTCGCAAATGCTGACATTTGTCATTCGATATAAAAGACAGCGGTTAAACGCCCCAGGACAAAAGATCCTTCGCTCCAACCTCAAGCTGTCTTCATCCTCCACCCACATCTGACCGACCACACACGCTGCCAGGCAACGGACGTCACTGGGGTCGTCGAAGTCGGAGTCGTTGGGGCGCGCCCTGTGGCGCTGGAAGGACGCAATCTATGTAAATGGCTTGTATTACCATTAACCTTGCTTCCTTTGTCATAGTTGTACATTTGTACAACAACAGCAACAACTACAACGACGAGAACAACATCCGTAAGCAATATCCAGAGAACAGAAGCGTCAACATTGACGGCCGCAACACGACCCGGGCCCCGATGGCCGAGGCCAAGGTATTCGTCAGCTCTGGTGACCCGAGGCGCAACATGTGAAATGCGAGCCCCTTGTGTGCGGCTCATTATTATTGCTGGGAAATATTATTGTTATTGCCCCTTTGCTATTGTTTACTCTTGATTTGTTTTGCCTTTAATTTTGTTTTGTTAAGTTTCATGTGATTTTTGTTCTAGTTTTTTTCATATTTCTATCGGGTTTTGGGTTTTATCATAATTTTTGGGAGGATGGTCTGACTTTTTTGTGACTTTTGATATTTCTGCTGATTCTGCTCTTGTTGGGATTTTTGTTTTCTGTATTCTGAGTTTTTGTTGTGTTATAGGCCAAGAAGAAGGGTAAGGGGAAGGAGGGGAAGAGAGAAGGACTCATGTGTCACTTACTTGAGCCGAGATCCGTCCCTTTTTCAGCCGCTGCAGATCCGTGTGGCTCCAATGACTACGGGCCCAAGGCATCACATTACGCAGATCCTCATCGAAGCTAAGGAGGAAAAACAGAAGACACCATCAAAGTGTGACTGACAAAAGTAGCCGAAACAGAGAGGGAGCTGGAGAGACAAGGAGCGGGGTGAAGGGCACTTACTTAAAGTCGTTGAGTTTGTTGTGCAGAAACTTCCGTATGTTCCAGGGGAGGTCGTTATGCCCATCGATTAAAGGCACTTGATCCAGCAGCTGGACGGCGACCCGCAGACGCTCCTCGAAGGGCGCACCTGAACAGCGAGGAGGAGAGGAAGAGAAGAACAGACAGAGAGAGAGAGAGGAACATCAGTTGCAGCCCAGAATGAAGCCCGGAAAATTAGCACCGTCCTACAGCAATTGTTCGCCCACCCCAATCCCGCCCTCGGACCGATCTTTCGACAGACATCGCCGCACACAGGCGATGTTCCCGGTGTTCTCGGTGCCGGTTATCTTCCCAGGACGACGGGACGACAGGACGACAACGCCATCATTTTAATTGATTTATACTCACTTGCTGCCACGCGTAAGGCCAATGGTACGGCAACACTTGCAGCGCCAATTATTAAGAGTATCGAGCTGACGGCCAGCCAGTGCTTCGCCGCATCGAAACCTTCTCGTTTCGCACATCCGTGCCAGCATGGAGTACACAGAGAGAGAAGGCCATATCCAGATCCACATGAAGCAGTTCCATGTTCGGGTCGGGTCCGGGGGCGTTGGTTCAGGTGGCCGAAGAGACGAAGACGTGGGGTCGGACCGCAAAGACAGACATCGCCGTGTTGGTGTTGTTGGAGTTTTCATTTTGTCGTTTTCGTTGTTGGCATCGTTGTGGTTGTAGTTATTGTTGTTGTTGTTGAGTAGCGAAGTGACCGAGACGAAAATTAAAAATCAGACAAAGAGAAGAGAGCAGGGTAAGAGTCAGGACTATAATTAAATCGTACGCTTGGGTCACTCGCCCACACCATCAGGGGCAAAAACGGGTTGACAAAAGAGAGAGCGAATGCGGAGTAAAAACGAAGAGAGACGGCAGCTAATTGGGGTGATTAATATGATCGGGCGAATGGGTCTCTTTGGGTGTTGACCGAGTACCGCGTGGAGGGTGAAATTTCTGAGTTTTCCGGTTCATCGTCGTCAATCGGTTCTTTGGGGCAAAGAGAGAAACCACTTACTAACTTGGACTCAGATAGGATGCTTCTAAAAGAATCTTTCGATTCTCAATGTCTAACCAATCCTCAGAATGGGGGTATCTGAGGCTTTTCTACAGGTAGCATGAATAATGAATATTCTAAGAAATGCAAATGGGAGCCATGACCAAATATTCCAACAACGCTGCATGCCCTAACAGCGTTATTATCGTCCAAACCAAACTTTGTTCTCGCTGCAATGGCTTCGAAACCTCAACACAATGTCGATCGTAACAATAGCTAATTAATGGATCCCTCGACGGATCCCTATGCACGAGGTCATGTGCTGAGATTTCCGAACCAACACCAACACCGACACCGATCCAATCCCTCTGTCCCTCTGATGAGGTTGCCGGCGGCAGTCGGTTAATTTGCCACGCCCGACCGTATCTGCCGTCAGCCGGATCATGTCGGGGAAGTGAATGACTTCTGACGGTAACTGTAATTGTTGGACGTTCAATTCTGATCCACGACAGATTGGAGTAGGGTGGCTGGCGACTGGCGACCGATGATATGGGCGCAGCCTTCTGCAACTAATAAGGCGAATTAAAGCCAGAAGGCAGCCAACCACGTGGCATAACCTCACACACACTGGCACACAGCACACAGCACACCCACACACAGTACTGAGAAACCCACTTCATATACATGCAGATGGCGTGACAAAGACAGGTCGTGTCGCCCCGGAAGACTGATATTATATCGTGGCTGTGGTCATGGGTCTGTGTGTGTGCGTGGAGGATAATGCGAATGTTTGGCAGAGAGGTGGTGTGCGTGTCTGTGTGGGTGCTGGTTGGCCTCTACTTACGGAACGAGTTCGTGCCGGAGCTCGATGAGCCGCGACTGGGACATTGACGGTGCTTCCAGGGCATGATGCTGGTGACGCTCGAGTGCAGCTGCAGTTGCTGTTGTTGCTTCGCCGTCTGCTGCTGCTGCTGCTGATGCTGTTGTTGGTGTACATGGTGCTGCTGCTGCTGCTGGTGGGCGTGCGAGTGCGAGTGGGTGTGGGTGTGCGGCTGCAGCTGGTGCAGCTGGTGATGGTGTTCGTGGTGGTGTTGATGCTGCTGGAGTTTCTCCTTAAGGCCACTGCTCGAGCCCGTCGTCAGTCCAGCGAACGAGTTGTTGATCAGGCTGCCGCTCTTGTTGTTGCTCGCATTCGCATTGCCGATGCTGCTGCCGATTCCGATTCCGCCACTACCGCCGCCGCTGAAGCCTGTCGCAGGTGTGTGGAACTTGTGGTAGGTCGCGATGTCCACGAGGTTGCCGTAGCTGCGACTGAGCAGGGGCTGAGCCGGCGGTGGCGGCGGCGGCTCCTTCAGCCAGTCGAGGTCGTCGACCCCAACGTCGCCGACGTCGCCAACACCGCCGCCGGTGTAGTAAATGTGGTGGGGCGGGGCCAGCAGGTCTCGGCTGGGCCCCTTGTGCCCGGTCTGGCCGAAGTAGTCGCGCGAGAAGTTCGACAGCGACTGCGACAGACACCGACAGCGCTCCGAGATATGCGACGCGCTCAACTGACGTGGATTCTGGTGCTGTGATTGTTGCTGCTGCTGCTGCTGCTGGTGGTGCAGGCGATCCAGTCGGTAGCTGGCCAGTTGGCGGGCGTAGTCGCTGCTCGGCCCAATCGTGTTGTATTTGCCCAGGCTCCAGTGGCTGCGCCGCCCTCGCCCGTCCTCGCCGTCCGCGCCGCCGACGTGCAGGAAGCACGGCGAGGGGTCCGACTTCTTGGCGCTCGGCAGGAAGATGTCGTCGCGGATGCAGTGCGCCGGATAGTTGCTGCTGCTGCTGCCGAACGGCGTTGCCACCCGACACACGTCGGGCTTCGAGGTGGCCCCCGCACCCTTGTAGCGATGACCATTGGCCCCGCCCCCCGGGCCCGAGGACGTCGCCGCCATCAGCTCGGAGCCGACGGCGTTGGCGCACTTCAGGATCGACGTGGTGCAGTCGTCGATCAGGGACCCGACCTCGAGGGCGCTGTTGGCGCAGTCGTTCAGGAGGTCGCCGCTGCAGAGGGTCGCGATGCCGGTGATGTTGTTGTTGTGGCTGTTGGTGATGGTCGTGTTGCTGCTGCTGCAGGTGGATGAAGGCCTCGGAAGGGGGTGGATGGGCTGCTGCTGCTGCTGCTGCTGTCGCAGACTCCGCATGCTGCCCTGGCGCTTCATCGACGGCGGCGGCGGCACCGGCGGAATCGGCTCCATGTCCGACGAGGACTGCGTGTCGCTCTGGAGAAGAGAAGTACGAAAAATACACAGATGTGAAAAAGAAATGAATATTGGGCAGGAGAAAAAAGTCAAGGAAAGAATCTTCATTATCGCCAGGCGGCCATCGGTGTCCGGTCGAACCCCAAAACCCCGGGGAACCTTTTTAAACATTTATTTTCATTCTCCGATACCCCGTTTGGTTCGACCGCCGTCCAAGTGCTCGGCATGTGGAAGAGCGATAAGTGAGGGGTGTCTGGAAAACCTCAGCACGGACCGACCAAAGCCAGGAGCTGCCAATTCAATCATCGAAAGGGACGCCCTTTGCCGACCACCCCCTGCCTCTTCCTTATCACATTATTTCTGCTCGAAAAATTGGCCGGCATCTAATTGAATCTCTTTCGCTCAAGTTCCCCATAATGGCGACCGCGGCCCCCTCCTGAGGTCCGATGTGGCATCCCATATTTAATGCCGAGGCTTTTAAAGTCAGGGTCAGGTCGTCGCCGGTCGGCCAAGGCCTTTGTAATGGCTCAGTGTGAGACGGAGAGAGACGCCCAGGAGTGTCTTCAATTTATCAAATTTTTCGCCATCCGCATTTGATTGATTGACTCCTGGAGTCCCGCTTCCGCCTCTGCTCTCGCGTCCAACGTCCATCGTCCACTGTTCGTTCTTCGGCTCACTTCCGTTATTAGAATCCTTTCGGGAACATTTCCGCCCTGCCCCCGGAGTTTCCTGAACGATATTTTCAATATGTTACTGATATTGAAAATCGCAGAAAATATATAGAAAGACAGCACGAGACGGAGAGGGAGAGAGGGATAGTGTTAGGAGTGTTGGTGGACAGAGAAACAGGAAATTAACGTGTCAGCTCACAACAATAAAATGAAGAATGTGTTGTGTAAGTTCTGGGTTTTCCATTATATCTATCTATCTCGTCTTTTCCGCTTGCCTTTCCAGTGGTTGTTGTTTTTGGTTGGTTCCATTCGGGGTTCGTTACAGAGATTTTATGAAAGGGAAACCCGTGGCCGGTCCTCGTCCGATGGCTGTCAAACATTTGCGAACGAGTTTGATTTCATTTGATTTTGTTGCTGTCGCATCCTTACAGTTTTAATTGAAAGTTCTCGGACTTTATTTCGCTCCCGACTTTGATGAACACCTTTCCATAAATCAGTGCGATGACGAATAGAAACCGATGGAAAATAATTGCATTTTCGTCCTTTGCCAACTCCCATATGCGATGACTTTTGGGAACCCGTCTGTTGCCCTGGCCCGATTCCCTTTTTCCGCTTATCTGAAGTGTCTTTTTTCGACTCTGCTCTGCCTATATATTTCAGGAGTATATGGAAAAGTAACCCGAGAAATGTCTTCGGGTCTTTTCTTTCGCTTCGACGTTGTCAGAGTCGATGCCACAGTCGGCGCTGCCGGGCAGGAGGGCAGCAGGAGTCACGAACAGAGGCTTAGCTCGGATTTTCGAACGTCCAACTTCCACATCAGAGGATTTCGAATGTCGGTCGATGGTCGACGGTCGACGGTCGTCGTCGTCATTGTCGTCGAAAAGCCATGCGTTGTCGGGAAAATCCTGAGCTTCTCGTTTTCAGCTCTCTCGCAGCTGGAGGTCAGACAAATTGGAATGAATACAGCAATAGGGAGCAGGAGCACGAGGGACACAGAGTGAGTGAGAGAGAGAGAGAGAGAGAGGGGGAATTAGAGACTTATCCGGAGGGTGCGGAGGGAGCGTAGCATGGGGTTGGTGGGGGTTCGCTTCGATTAGGAATGGAGCCGACGATTCCGGCAGGCGTCGCAACCACAACTCATTCGCCCAATTCATTTGCAACACAACCAGCAGGCCAACGAACCAACGATCGAACAGCTTCGGTCTGGATTTACGACTTGCCGGCTTGCATGCTTCGGCTTTCCCTCTTCCCCTCTCCCCCTCTCTCTCGGCTACTCACACAGGCACTCTGGCTCTTGACCCGGCATCATCGGCATCAGTGTCGAAGTCGTCGGCCATGGGTGTCGGATGTGGATTTGTTTGTTGTTCGCTTTAGTGCTCCCCATTAATTGAGACAAATCGTAGCTAATCGCCTACAATTTTTCTCTTCCTCCCAATACAACTCTCTCGTGTCTATAACTGTTGCTCTCTCTATCTCTCCTTGTCGCTTTTCTTCTCTCAATCCCTCTCACTGATACTTCGTTCTCCCTGGCCCACTATTTCAACGGAAACGACTTCATTTAGATGTCTGATTATTCTGTTGTTTATTTGCATTTCGCATGCGAAGCTCCCTGGGCTCTCCAGACAGCTGTGTACACTGACAAAACATCCACATCGACACAGCCAGATAGACAGACAGCGGATGAAATACAATGAACAACACAAACGCAATTTCTTCTATAAAATTGTCGATTGTTTGGCAAAAGAAAGGCCAAAAAAACAATTCAAAATCAAACCGAATCTCATGAAATTCCATAAGTTAAAGGAAAATGATTATTCGATTGCCAAAAAACTAAGAAAATAGCCATAAATTAAGAAGTATTCTATTGGGAAGAATCCTAGACTAAGTGAATGAGTTATTGATTCCTCGAATAAATTACTAAATTCTTAATGAGGGCAATAAATTGTGCCCTAATAACCCAGGTCCTCGCAACAACATAATGAATCGCACTCAACCTCAAGTGTAATGACGTCTGGAGCCTGGTTACAGGTCACAGGTGTGCGCAAAAAGTCCTTCCGTAGAACTCGGAATTAAAGGTGAAAGCGTTTCCGGGGGGAGTCAAGAGAGGGTGGAGGGAGTCAAGTGGCGATCACGAGTCATGAAAATGTCTCACATGGCTAGTGCGAGTGCGAGTGAGAGGCAGCGACTGCGTGTGCGTGATATATATAAACACGTCTTTGGAATAATCCCTGCCAACGAGGCTGCGATAGATCGCACGTTGCTATGACGAATAAATCACCGGAAGAGGCTCGACTTAAGGTTTTCCACCTGCTGGCGGGACGGGCGACGGTGCCGGTGTCGATGGCGGTGTCGGCGACGGTGTCAGGGTAGGTGGCGGAAGCCATTAAAGGTAATTAGAGCGGCGTCAGGGCAACTTAATTAATAATTTTAATGGCGGAACAAGTACAACAATAACCATGCCATCCAATACGTACAATAACAACAAGAGGACAACGGGGAAGTAGCAGCAGCAACACGTCCAGGAACAATAAAATCATTTGGCCCCAACGGCGTTTTAATTAAAACTTGCTGCACATGTGTCGCCAAAAATTAATTGCTCATAGAAAAGGATCCGAAGGCGGAGGAGGAGCCGAACAAGGCTAGCGAAATGTTTGGCCAAGAAGCGCGTGACACACGCACGACCCACACTCCCACTCCCACTCACACTCACGCACATGCCACGAACCCACAACAACGACCTCGGCGCCGCAGAGGGCACCGGAAGCGCCCGCCGGATCGCCATTAGGAAGGGCGCGGCGGCGACAACTGAAAAATAGTCAAGTTATTGCACTCACCTGCGTGTCGTCCTTGGAGCTTCCGCCTCCGCCGCCCCCACCGAGCGACAACTTGCGATTCCGCTCACGTTCGAGCCGCATCAGGATCTGCGCGTTCTGCTCGCACGTGTACGTGTGGCCCTTGTGCCGCCGCTCCAGGCTGTACTGGTAGAGCGGGCGCGTCGGATCGGGATTGATTTCGGTGTCGGCGCCGGCGTCGCAGCTGCACAGCGACTGGTTGCTGCGACCCTTGTGGCGCCGCAGCGAGCCGCGGTTCTGCGGCAGAGTCGGCGTCGCCATCGTCGCCCGCTGCTCCTCGCCCACGTGCGCCGAGAAGGTGACCACGTTGCTCTGCGGCCGCGCCGACGTCGCCGCCGGGGCCACGAGGCTGCTGTTCGAGCTCGTCAGCAGGTGGCCGCCTGCGCAGCTGCCCGAGCGCAGCAGCTGCATCGCCGTGTCCGAGTAGTGCGACGAGGTCTCGAAGCTGTCGCCGGCCCCGCCTACGATCCGCGCCCCGTAGGCCGCGGCTGGGGTGATCGCCGGGAAGCTGGGCGCGATCGTGGCCGACGCCTTCAGCCGGTCGGCGCAGCGCGTGGGGCCGCCGCAGACGTTGCCTTTTCGCTTCGACGGCGACACGTGGTAGACGTCGCGATCGTCGAACTGGACCAGGCCACCGACGCCGCTGTCACCGCCGCCTCCGTTGCAGCGGGCGGTGGTCGCGGTGCTGCTCGAGGTGCTGCCGCTGGTGGTGCTGCCGACGTTCACGTGGTCGGCCAGCGCCTGCAGCGGCGGCGGCTTGCGGAAGGACGACGTCGTCGGCTGCCCGTGGTGGTGGTGGCCGTTCGCCATCAGGTGGGCCGTCGACGGCGGCTGGCCATTGGGATATGTGGAGCGGGGTTCGGGGGTCGAGTTGCAGCTGCCGCGGAAGGAGTCGCCGCGCAGCGTGGCCGCGTGAGTGACGAGCGAGGGGTTCGACATCGGGTTCGGGTTCGGGTTCGTCTGGTGGATCCGCGCCTCGTTCGAGCGCCGGATGTCGGTCATCGTGAGGCCGCCAATCGGGCAGCCCTCAGTAGTCAGTCGTTGTGGATTAGTTTCGTTATCCGCCTGGGCGCGATGAGGCTTGCTGGAAATGCTTAAAGCTCTCCTTAAAGCTCCTTAAAGTCTGCTCGGCCGTGTCGACTCATGTAAAATGCATGCCTTCCGTCCGCCTCGAGCGGTTGCCGGCGCTTCCGCTCAATTTGCATCGGCCGCCCGGCGCTGGCGCTGTGTCTGGGGCTGGGTCTGGGTCGTCGGATTTAGGCACACGCCTCCGACATCTCGGGCTCGTCTGGCGCCTGCTTCTCCTCTCCGCTCCGCTCCCCGCCTTCGCTTCTTCTGCTTCGCTACCTCTTTCCCACGGTCGTGCTCCGGGTTTCGGGCCCTGTCTCGGCGTTCACTGTCTCAGCGCCCTCAGGGTTGCCGCCTGTGCATGCGCCATTTTAATAAAAATTTAAATTCCACTTCCGCTTCCGGTCTGGGCTCGGGTCCGCGCCTCGTGTGCAATAAGGCGCCACCTTCTGTGCGTCTCGGGCCAACGCAAATGATAACTATGGCGACGACTTCCGCTCCTCCTGCTCCTGCTCCTGCCCCGGCTCGTCTCCACTCGTCGCGTTGTCAGTCAACACGCGGTCGTTGTCGGGATTAGAATTTCCATTTCTAAGCCGGATAACGTTTAGCTTCTGAGAACCGTCCGAAAAACATTCGCATCGAATCCTATTTCCTTCCCACTGTCTGTCGTCCGTGCTACGTTCGGGTTCTCCTCGAGGATTTCGACGGATTTTAAATTTTCTTCTTCTCTTCAAAAATGTCCACCGAAACCGCTCAACGCCGGCTGCTCGGCCTCATCTTGGAAGCGACGTCTAATTGATTGGGAGGCGGCTGCGTCCGCTTTAATTTTCCTGATTGACATGTGTCGCCTCTTGTTCCAGACACAGGCACGCACACTGTTGCTGACGTTGTTATTGATCCTGGCAATGTGAGTCCTGTGATTGTTACTGTTGTTGTGGTTGTGGTTGTTGTTGTTGCCGCTCCCTTGGCGGCTGACGTCGCGCGACCTCGTAATTTTATGGCGGCGACTGAAATGGAAGAGCGGAGAGCAGAAGACAATTATTGAATCGAATTGATTGTGGAGTCGTTGGTCAGAGAGAAGCACAGGAAGCAAGTGAGGAAGAGTGAGAGACAGGGAGAGAGAGAGAGAGAGGGGGGAGGGGTGGAGAAAGGATGAATGGTTGGGAGGCCGGAAGACATCACCGATGGCAGTGATGACTGATTAATATTTTAAGCACGTGTTTAATCGATGACGGCAGCGATCGAGCTTATCAATATCCGATGTCGTTAACTGTGAGCTGGAGGGAGAATGGAGTGATAATTAATCGTGAACAAAGAGCAAACGATCGATTTGTCTAGACCCAAAATGCGAAATTAAATTTTTTCGCAATCAACTTTGTTTATTACGATTTATTATCCAATTAAGTTATTTGCAGAATTCCCAAGTTTACGGAATAACCGTCGCTGGTCAATCCTCAACAATTAAGAATTTTTTGCCTATTTCCATTATTTGAAATCAACGCTTTTTCTTTTGACGCACTTCGTTCGTTGTTTAAGTCGGATCCATTGTTGTATATGAAAAGTTGTTTGTATGAACAATTATTGTGTTTTTTATTCCTCGTAGTTTTGAAGCGAAAACCATTGAAAAATGCGGAAAAAATGTTAATCAAATTATTTTGAATTGCATAAAGTGTTTGTGTACAAATCAAACACACACACACACGAGACTTCATAGAAATTCCAACGTACTCACACACTCTCTTTGACACATATACACGCACAACAGATTCCCACGCCGACACATCTACACACATTCCACTCACACCCACAGCCGCAGAGTCGCACGCAAGTGACACACGAAAATTTATTAAAATATGTCAATCAATGTGCGGGCGGCATCGGCGGGTGTGTGGGTGAGAGTTGATCGGTGTGTGTTTGCGAGTCTGATTGTAGTTGAGTGGATCGTATAAAATGTGCTCTCATTTCCATAAACCACTTTCATGCTCCCCGCTTGACTTTTCGATCCGTCCTACTTGGCTGGAGGTCGTCCGTTTCTTCTTTTTATATCTCATGGATCTCACTTTTGACTTTTGTCGTTTCGCGGAAATTTTATTGAAAATCAATGGGCGAGGTTTTTCCGCAATTTGTCTGTTTCTCTTTGATTTGCATTGTATATTTCTCCCTCGCTCCATCGGTGAAGACAGTATTTAACTTTCGATTTGCGCTTGGGCTTCTGGGCTTCGACTGCGGGCGCTTGGGAAAAGTCCAATCGTTTCAGTGGAAATGTGAACTTCAGAGCATGGGGAACGCGCATCCACTCCCCCCCCCCCCCCCACGAGCGGCTAATGTGGCTCCTTTTAAGTTTTAAATACCCCATTGGATTTGCAAAAGCCGAGGGAAAAAACCAAACAAAAATCACGTTCTTTGCGGTAGACTCGCCGCAAATTCACGGAATTGCGTTACGACAAAAACAAATGACAAAGACAGACCGCAGACTACGGTGTGGGAAGGGATAAAACACACACAATCAGAAGGAAAATCCATAGATAAACATGAACAAGCAAATACTTTCCGTATGTGTTTGTGCTAAACTTGGACGAGCGGCGACGACGACCTGTGCGTGGAGCACGTGTTCGGCTGAACTTATTTTTATTGTTGTTGCTGTTGGGGGGCCCAGGTTGTTATTACAGCTTGCCTGCTATTGTTGTGGACAGGCTGAATGGGGGAGAGGGAGGGCGATGGAGGGAGGCCACATGTGAGTGTGAGTGGGAGGAACGCAATTTAAGGCGCAATAATTTTCAACTCAAAATTCAGGAGCAAAATTATTCGCAGTGAATACGAAATTAATAACGTGTCCTAGACGAACAGGAACACACAGACACACACACGACGAGGGGACGACGCAAGGAACAGAAACACGAATGTAAATGCATGAAGAAGGATCCGGCTGAAGGTGAATACCTGGAGTACGTCTGGGCTTGCGTGTGTCTCCGTCGACATCTGTAAATGTGTGGGGGTGAATGTGTGTGTGTGAAAGCAATCAGTAATGAAAAACTGGGTGATGTGTGTCCCGTGTGTGTGCGTGTGATTTACACAAGCGCACGCACACCCATACACGAGCACACAGATTCGCTCGCATTAATCTTAGCGGAAGCAATGAATGTAAGCGAAGCAATCGGGGGCCTTCGTTGGGGTAGGACGGTGGGAAGGGGGACAGAAGAGGAACGAGGGAAGCAAATTAGTCACGATCCGCTGGAAATTGAAGCTCTTTGTTCTCCACGTTTCGGCTGTTTTTCATTTCCGCGACGCGCTTCCATCATTAGAAGTTCGGGCACGCATTCGGATTTCCATTTCGAATCTATCGCGGATGCAGGTCATGTAAAAGGTATGAGAAAACTCGCCTCGCCTCGCCTCGCCCATCTCACCACAGATCGATCAGTTGGTTAATTAAATTAAAAATTTCCTGATCTTCACACTCCACGCTGTTTCTCTGCTCACAATTAATATTCATTCCCGGCACATTTGCTCCACATTTTCACTATATTTCCGCCGTATTAAAGCCGCTATCTCGCCGCACGTCACCCCACCAACTTCCGGCTTCCTCCAGCATGAGTGCCAGCCACGACCCACGCTGATCCCATCGGCCTCTCATCGACCTCCCATCGTCCCCAGTTTCCTCCTTCTCCAGCCAGTCTGGCGCTATCCTCCTTCTCCACTGGCTACCAGAGACTCCTCTACCCACCACCGACTCCTCTTCCTATCACTAACTCCTCTTCCTACCCAGACCTTCTCCTCCTGCCTCCAGCTCCTCTTTCCCATTCCACATCCTCCGACTCGGGATGGCACCTCTCGTTCTCCTCTGCCTCCACTCCGTTCCGCTTTGTGTTTTCTTCTCTTTACAGCACCTCATTCTGAGCCATTCTCTGCATCGGAGCTGGGTTCGTTTATTTTGTTTTTTTTTTGTTTTTTTTTGTTTTGTGTTTCTCCCCAGCTCCTCCGACGTGAGCTCCATCCTGAGCCAGATCCAGACCCCAAGTCATGGATGCTTCCTGCTTGATTTCCGTGAAATGTCGACGACTGCTCGGGAAATGAGCAAACTGCGGCGTCCTCCTTCTCATTTGCTTTGTCGTTGTTGGCGTCCTTGGTTGTGTGTGTTCTTGGCGTTCTTGTTGGTCTGGGTGTTTGGCGCTTGTTGCTGTTGTAGTTGTTGGTGGGATGCGCGGCCCCAATTTACATGATAAGTCACGCGGCTGAGGAAATATAAAAGCCACCAAAAATCCAACACACTTCACCACACCCAAACAACCACACACAGCCGCCTAAATTCAAACACACACAGATTCTCTTGGGGAACTCACGAGGGTCTTACACACATCTTCTCGTTACTCCACTCACACTCGCAGAGGAAAATATACCCACACATAGACATATAGGTATGATATTACATAAACATATCAGATGTCAGGAAGCAAACATGTGCTCGCGAATTAAAAGACAGGCCACGCCGTGGGAGACGAAGACGACGACGACGACGAAGACGAAGGAAATAAAAATAATGCGAATTTTAAATGAGATTTATTTTTTGTGCTTCTTGCCCTCCCTCCTCTCTCCTGTCTATCTTCCCTGAGTCTCAGGAGGCTTAAAGACGAGAGACGTCGAAAGGACTTAAATGGGAACTGGAGAGTTTCCGGCTTCAACGAGCGTTGACTCCGAAGACGGGATCAAATGGAAATTCGGGGCTTTCAAGCTGTGGCAGACACCCTGTGTTGGTCTGACCAAAACAACGACAAGAACAGGAGCAACAAGAACAACAACAACAACAACAAGCACGGTGGCAAATGTCAACTCCCCACTGACATCAAAGTGAATCCACTTGCAAATGCACGTCATTAATATTGAGTCACTTCCATGTGCCATCGGTTTGCATAAACATGTGTGTGTGTAGGTGTGGGAGTGATTGCATTAATGCGTATGTGTGTACGGAGTGAGCGCGTGTGTGTGTGTTAATTTACGAGCACTAATTATAAGCAGATTTCACCTCTCTTTCTCGCCCACCCACTCCCTCGCTCAGTCGAAATCAACGTCACAGCGAATCCTCCTCAGAAATCCTGAGTCTCGCGTGTCGACCTCCTCATCGTGGAGCTAAAACGCAGTCTCACGATATTTAACCACGATGAATTTAGTCGAATTCAATCGTCAATTTTAGCAACCACACGGGGCTGGGGAATCGACAGAGAGACTAAAGATATACCCTGATTCTAATACATAAAGGATGTCAGTCGCCTTTCCTAGGAATTCATGATCTACCCAGGGAGTAGCAGTAGGAAGGTGAAAACGAACCGTGAGTAACATGAGAGGATAGAGGAAGTCTATGAAATATAAGCCTAACATTCGTGATTTGGAGCAAAACTCGTATGGCTATTATGGAATTTAAGCTTTTATCTCTTATAAACAAGACAAATTTTGAACTCTAAGCATTCACTTATCAGAGGTTTAGATGTCGCATACGTAACGCTTTCAACTCCGATACTTTTCCAGATTGCTTTCCCTTCCCTTCCTTTCCTCCCTTCATTCCTCACCTCCGCTCGACTTTGGTCTGTTTCGATTTCAAGTTTCGAGACTTCAAATTCCTAGCAAGCTTCCTACGCAAGGCCTGGGCCATGTGTCTGGGCCCTCCCTCGTTTCTGCCCCATAGACAAATCGACTGCGGAATGTAGCCATTTACCAAGTACGGTTTCGACGATGAAATAATCTCATCACGTGAGCTTTGGAACACGTGCGTTCGAATTGGAGCCATTTCGGAAAGGTTTCACATGGTTACGAGGGAATGTTTGCCAGTGTTCTCTCCATTGTTAATTAGCAAGATTGTTTGAAATACGTACGTCTCCGGCAGGATACAGAAAATCGATGGGGGGACCAGGGAGACCGATAATAAGGTTGGGCAAAGATAGGCATAGAAGTGGAAAGAGAGAGAGAGAGAGTGAGGAAGAGGGAGAGCTACGGCAGCTTTCCTTGACAAAAGGACGTTATTTATTTTGACGGTGATAAATCTACGCACTGGACCTTGGGGCGCCGCAGCGAAGAAACCACTACTGCGGTCCATCAGGGTTCACGTACATATATTTTTCTCACACACCAACTAAACGACAGACGGACGGACGGACGGACGGACGGACGGACGGACAAATGGAAAGCTTCCTCTTTCGCTGAACGCTGTTAAGTGACTCTCCAGGGAGAGATAAGTTCGTGAAGCTTTAACTGATTGGGAGTGGGCATGAGCTGTTGTTGGTGTTGGTGAGAAAGCGTGTGTGTGTGTGTGTGGGAGGAAGAATATATTTGGAATATAATAAATTGGTGTCGAGGGCATTAAGCGAGTCGAGGTGCCAAAAATGTGAGAAATAGAGAAAAAACCAGAAAGGAAAAAGAAGAACGCGTAAATTATTCGGAGACTGTGGAGACCACGCAAAGGCTAAATGGAGTGTGGGAATGGCACGAAGGAGGACGGCGGAAGGATAAGCGAAGCCCCTCAGGCAGAAGGACAAAGAGGGGGGGGGGGTAAATCGTCGTTAGAAACGCCAACGAAGTTCCCACAAAGTTGTTTAATACTTCAACTTGAAACTAGCAAAGCTTCGCGAGACCCTCAATCCGGAACTCCTTCATGGGGTGGGCCGCGTGGGCCGCCCGAGGGGCTTCGGTGCAGTGCAGCGGGGAGATGGCGAGATGGCGAGAGGGTGTGGGAGAACTCGCGACCATAAAAGCAAATCCTTGCGAATTCCCCGCATAACTTCTCTGCTTTTGAAACTTGCCGCAAGTTTCATTTTTTGTGATTTTTCTTCTTCCTCCTCGCATTTTTATTGCTGAATTTGCCGGCAATTGTTTCGCTGCAACAAAAACTATCGAAAGTTTGCTTCAAGTTGCAAATTGTTATGAAAATCCTTTGCCTTTGCAGTCTGCTCTACTTGCTTCCCTTTCGCTCGCAATGTCGCCTTCTCTCACTTCGTCCTGTCCCATCTTCCCATGGTTTCATCTCAAACCGAGAGTCTGCCGTCCGTCCGTCCGTTCGTCCGTCCGTCGCTGATCCGACTTAAGGGACTTTGGGTCGAGTCGCGAGAACTTTGATGAGATCGTCGCGAGGGCCACGTGTTGCGGCCGGCCAGCTGATTGGGCCTTGCAATTCCTCGCCAGCTGACAAGGCCGTGGCTTCCACTTTCGGCGAATCCACGGAGATCCGTCACTGCCTCCCCCTCAGACATCACCAAGTTGTCATCGCTTCTGACCCAATTACGGCGGCCATTTTTATGACGTTGTAATCGCAGTTCTTGTTGTTGCCGCTGCTGCTGCTCTTAGCTTAATTCATTTAATTATGCTTTAATTTGACTCCACCCGACTCGTTGTAATTGTTGTTGGCATCATTTTAGCACTCCCTCCTCGACGTTCACATCAAAAGCTTCTTTCTCAGAAAGAAGAGGAAAAGCTAGAGAGAGAGAGGGGGGTCGCCTCCTTCGTTCCATTATCGCGGTCCTTGTAGGCCTTCATGTTCCTGGGAATTTGCCCTCTCTTTGGTTCTCAAACGTTCGTGTGTGTGTGTGGAGTTCTCTGCCTCATTTGGTTCCGTCATCGCCGTCGAGGAGGCGACGCCGAGGCCGAAGCCGGGCCGACGCCGTGCATGTTTTTGATGTCGAGCGAAAGCCAAATGAACCGCAAAAAATTACAATTCCTACAAAATATGTCAGGATACTCTTAATTTATACAAAAACAAGTTGGGCCGACTGTTTCTGACAGTGTGTGTATGTGTGCTTGTGTGTGTGTTGTACGCGTTCGGGTCTGCTTGGCGCTCCTCCTGTGCTTCAGTGTTGGAAAACATTGTTCGCAAATTTCTGAAGGTTAAACAAACAAATTTCGTCCTCCCCCAATCCCTCTGTAGCTTCTCCTCATACCACGTTACTTTCTCTCTTTCCTGTCTTCATTTTGTTCGCTTTGTTCCATGTCCTGCGGCGGAATTTACCTTGAAGTTCTTTCTCCTGGATTCTCCCGGATTCGATGGTTTCTCTTTGTTTTTAATTTGTGAAGCCCTCGAAAATGGAGGCTCGTAAAATTCCACCGAACGATTTTTCTGAGATTTCTCCGCTTCAGCCTCCTCCTCCTCCTCGTCCTCTTCATGTACTCGCCGTACGTCCGTTCGTTCGTTGGTTTGAGTATGTAAATTCCTCTTCCGTTTTCCGGTTAATTGAGTTACGCGAACAAATTAACATGCCGTATTTCGTGCTACAAATGCATGTGGCCATCGAGTTGTTGAAGCAATTTGCTCGACACCGACTTGAGTTTATTCCAAGTAATGGTTTCCTATCACGGACATGAATCCCATCACCACTGATGGAGAGGCGAATTCCACCCTGGAGGATCGAGCACCATTCTCAGGAGAGTCTTCTGATGGAGAACACTTCAGTTTTCATTCGATTTCACTTAATTGCATTTTAACTCGAAACATTTCAATGAGATTCTGAAGTCGCCTTTTAATATTATTATCACGTGTTAATGGCAATATGTTTTCAAAATCTCTTCAGAAATACGGCAATCAAGTTTTCTGTGAAACTGCATTCATAATTGAAATTACCACATTTAAAAAATATTGGCGTTAAATATGAAACTATAATCTTACTAATGAGGGGCACTAGCGAATTGCTTTCATTTCGTATACGGAGCCAATCACAGTGCAACGAGGAGAGAAAAGTGTAAGGGAGACAAAAATAAGAGGATGAAGAAAATTCCGCTTAGCTCAGCTTAAGGTTTACAAATGATGATGAAAAAATAATTAAGATTCCCCGGTTTTATTCTCATTTTCCTTCAACTAAAACCCTTCAGCAGTTACGAGATAACGAGAAAGATATATAATTATCGGCACTAAGAACATTTGCTTCTGAATGATAAATACTTCGCTGTGGATAATTATTTTTTTTAATTTTATAATTATTTTGTTCTTTTTCGAAAAGAGCAATTTCCAACATACAACTTGCTGAAAAATACACATTTGCAGGAAGGAAATATTTATGAGTTTGAAGCAACGGTTTTTATCCGAGAAGAAGTCGGTCTATGGCGAGAGTTTTATGTAAAGTAGGCCGAAGCATAACTTTGAATGGGAGGACGCGCTGGGCTTCAATATTTATTAACGACCCTTCCTTTTCGCTCCATTCGCTCTCTATTCCGCCTACGAGCGGCCATCTGTCTGTGCTCCCAGCTCCGAGCACCGGAATCCTCGCATCAACATCTACTCAACTTTTATTCAATATTGATGACCTCTAGCAGCGGCGACGGCGGCGGCGGCGGCATCTTCCAACGTTACCGAACCCCCCTCGCCTCCCACCCGTACCAATCCTAATGGCGGTATTGGCTGCCATTTTATTATTAAACTTTCATGCGTCTGCCGTTGGTCCTTTCGATCCTTATGACCCGAATTAATCCCGGATATTTACCTTACTTCCGGCGCGTTCCACACGGAATCTAATTACTTTTCATTGGCCGCAGAGAGTCCAGGAGTATACGACAACAACATCATCACCAACAACAACATATAATACCTTGATAACAACAAAATACCGCAGCTACGATATTCCAGAAAAAATAACCCAAGTCCCAGTCCCGGTTGTCTTAGACCCAAAGCCTCCCGCTCCCCCATCCTTAAGCCCACCATCGCCGGGCCAGCCGGACGTTGAAATGATGGCTGGCAGGAAGGTGAGGGATGCAGAGGGAGGCGAGGCAGGCGAGGGGTGCGAGATTCGGTAATCGTTGTAAAGCACGCTGCGTAACCACGCAACCTGCTGCATACAAATGCCGTCCTTTGGCGATGCCTTTAATCTGTTTGCAGCAACTTTTCCGCCAACCTCCGGGGCCTTCCTGTCTCCATATGCTGTCCTTCTCTCTGACTCGTGCCTTCTATTCATGTGGTTAGACAGACAGGCCGGCGCTCGGTGGCTCGTTGGTCGGTCGGATTTTCCCTCTGTCTGCCTGTCGGACCGTCGTTCGGTCGGTTGGGTCGTCGTAGCATTATGTCTTTTGGTAAGTAAGTCCCTTGGAAAATAATTTCCAATGCGTGAGAAAAATTTCTGAAACTTTCTGTTCTGTCCATTTTTTCCCTTTTATTTTTTCATGGCTTATTTTTATTCTCGTACACTTTTTCCTCGTTAGTTTTTTTGTTGCCTTTTTCCTTTCTTTTTAGACTCCGTCAAAGGGAAGCTTCCGCTTTCTTTGGGTCTTTGGTCGAGGGGTGGCTCTTTGGCGAAAGGACACTCTGTCGAATTATTAGTCGCTGCTTTGCGGATTTCCTTCGCTTTTCGTTGGTCCTCGTGGGCGCCGCCGGAGCCACGAGAGCGCCTCAAAGTAGCCAAGAGGCAGAGAGTAGGACGGACAAGGTCCGAAAGAGGAAGAGGGGTTTCTCTGTGGTGGGAGTTGGCGGACCTCGACTCATGCAGGTGGTTCGTAATTCTGGCGAGGGCTAAATTTAACATTTCACTACACTTTGTTCTATATTTAGGACGATGTTCGCGAGTTTTTTTCTCGTTTGCGGCCTGGTTGCCATTGGACATCGAGGGTTTTGAATAATAAATTCCTCACACGCGTCGAAAAAGACGCCTTCACATAAAAATGAATGCCAAGTGCTTTGGAATACGTTTTGAATGCCATAAAAAAATTAATTTGCCACTTCTCGACGGAAATGAAATTAAATTCCGCACTTCGCGCACTTCATCAAAATTGTTTCACTTTGCTTTTATTCACTCCACCATCCCCTCCCTCTATCTTCTTCGCACTCAATTTCCGTTGCTTGCACCCATCGCTCTCGCCCACCTACCGCCTACCATCATCTGCCATCCCTGGAAACTAAAATGATTATGTTCATTTCTGGCGCCACGACAAACGACGAAGACGAGGGAGAGCCGGACTTGGCCAAGTGAATGGGGAGTGGGGAGTGAGGAGTGCGATGAAGGTGGGGTGTGAGGGAGCTAGCGAGACTGCAAATCTCGTTCTGTTCGTGAATTAATTTCCCAAGTGCATTATGTGCAGGATCAGGATTTTTCTCATTTCCCCATGAAAACTTCATAAAATAATCTGCTCTATCTTTTTGCTCTATCGCTTCTTCTCCCAGTTTCCATCGTCCATAATTCACGGTCCCGTTTCGCCTTCCAAAATATTTTCTGTATCGACGTACAAATTTATTTCGTGCATTTTATTCGAGATATAAATCTCAATAAATTGGTTAATACCATCGAGCAATGGCCAGCGGCCAACAACAAGGAAAAAATGTGTGCCAAAAATGGCTCGTTTTCTTACTTAACGCGGTTCCCAGAAGATGGCAAGTTGGAGATTTCGTTTGAGCGCTGATTTAGGACAGGACAAGAAAATGTGAATATTTATATTTGTAGCATTTTTAATTTAGAGTCTATCCATGGCATAGAGGGACAAAGGGAGCCTTGGTGATTTTTTTCTGAAAATTTAAAAATTATATTCTACCGAAAAGCACCATATGCCAAAACTCGTCACAAGAGGAGAGAGGAATCGGGCTTTCGTAGACCCCAGGCGCAAATCGAAGATAACATACAACAAGAACAACACCGATGCTGAAAGAAGGAGTCAAATCACTTGAGCTTCGAGTTTCAGACTTGGAAATCAACAGCAAAAACAACAACAACACAGAGTCAGAGTATCGAACGCTTCGAGCGAATTTCTTCCTGATGCGATATTTTATGAAAATTCTTTTTCCCAGCTCCTTCTTTAGTCCCGCTTTACTTCTGTCCTTCTGTCTTTCTCCATGTTTTTATTATATTTTCCACTCTATTGTGGATGTTGTTGCTCCTTTTGTTTTTTGCTTTTTGTGCTCTCGTAAAATTTTATGATTTCTATCAAGTCAAGTGCGGAAATTATTAGGAATGGAATCTGGATTCCGCTCTTACTCTTCTTCCCTGTATCGGCTTCCGTCCTTTTCAGCTTCTTCCTCATCTGCCTTTCTCTTTCAACTTCACGCTCATTCCCTACTCTGTCTTTTTGATATGAACCGAACTCCCAACTGCTTCGAGGTAGACGAATTTCCGTTTCCGTGGTACGGTTGAGTTTTTCGAGTTTCCTCACGATTTGTTTCTTCGTCTCCTCTGCCTGATGCCCTCTACCGAAATTGTTTCTTTTTCTCCTTATTCTTTCGTTCCTTTGCTTGGGCTTCCTCGTCGCCGCTCGATGTATCGGAATAAATTTTTGTCGTGAAATATAATAATCCGTTCGGCGTGTAGACAGGAAGGCAGGAAGGCGCCTCTCTTCAACCGCAACCTTTCCTTCTCTTTACAACGTCTCCTTTTGCTACTCCCGACCTTCCCTCCGCGACTGCGAGGATGAGATTGTGGGAGAAATGATATTGCCTTTACAGAGACAGATTTCATGATCCTTCTTGCCCTGAATTGGGATGAGGATTACGTCCTCTTTTCATAGATATTTGTCTCTGAAGATGGTAATGGGTAATGGGAGAATTGTAGTAGGAATCAAATAGGATTAACAGAGCAAAGGTACTAGTAGGAACTTCATTAGTAAAATAAGGAATTAGTAAAGGATATTGATGGAAGCTTTATAGTAAGATAGTAAGATATCTTGATGAAGCTCTCAACTCAGATTAATTCTATGGCAGAAAATGCATTAGCGCGATATGAAAATTCCGTAGTATTTGATTTCATTGCTTGGCAACCTCTACTTCTTTTGATTAGATCAATGATTTTTCCTTCTTTTATGGTTTCCCCAAGTTTTTCGCGAATTTTCTTATGTCTTTATGCGTGTGGCTGTGTATTATAGTGTGTTGAATCGTTTTTGTGTGGATGCGTTTGAGGTTTAATTCGGGACTGTTCGTAAGTGCGTTTTTTATGGATATAGATTGTTGGTTCTCCGCATCAATCGCTATAAAAGCTTTTATTTTCACGACCTCTCGCTCAGAGGTAGAATGAGGGGGAAAAAAGAGAGAGAGAGAGTCGTTTCTTTTTTCTTCATCTAACCAGCATGGAAGTTATCTGTTCTGGAACCTATTGACGGATCAAATTTATGTTAGTTTTCGGAAATATCTGTTTGATCTGAAAATTTTCCCAACGCGACGATTTCCTCATTTGTAATTCAATATAATCTGTAAGCCTAATGTTTTCTACTATACTTCACCCATACACCTACATACCAATGTCTATGTGGTTTAATTTAACTGTGTCGAATTTGAAATTCATAGCATTGCATTAGGCCAAAGTTCAATTACATTGCCGGAATTATGGAAACGTATTTTTTATATGAAACCCATGTTGAATTAACATTCGAGAGATTTGTTTGAGGTCCACATGTAAATAATGGATTCACGTGTACTTAAGGAAAATATGACTGAACTTATAGAAATGATAAAAAACAACGATAAAGCAAATGATAGGAGTGTGGTTTTTAATGGCGAATTTCAGGGGAATTAAAAAACTGAATATATTCCTTAATTTATATTCTGTTATAATACCTAGATCGCTATATAACAACATACGATCCCAGTCCTTGGCGTGAGAGCAGACGCTGCAAAGGATAATAGTTGTTTATTATTATCCCCGAAACAGGGAGTAACAGTTTCAGGGCGATGTGTGTGAGTGTGTGCGTGTCACAGGATCAAAAACATATTTTCCTGAGAATCCCCTGCCCACCGACGACCCCATTGAGTGGAGTGGAGCTGAAAATGAAAATAACCCATTCTCAGCATTCTATGTTTACACCAGGCTTCGACCCGTCCTGTAATAGAAACCTTCGACGGGGGTGATGAGGGAGAGATTCGGGGATGGGTTTCCAAAAACAGGACAACGGCTATGAAACAACAACAACAGCAACTACTACAAAAAAAGCCCATACGAAATTTTCATGGTTTCATAATTTTTGGGCAGGACTTTTCGGATGATGCTGCCTCACGCTCGGACGGCTGGTCGTTCGGGTGTCAAATTCTTGTGATGGCCACGGCTGCCGATACCGAGGGCTCCGTGTCTGGCTCGGGGGGCAGGCGAAGGCGATGGCGAGGGAGGCCTCTCTGAAACGACGTCCGGCCGCTCCTTCCCCGATCAAGGCCGTTGTTGTTGATGGTTTGTTGCTGCTACGAGGCGATAATCTACACCAACCCTGCGAGTGGCTTTTAGGGTAACCTCCATTACAACAACAGCATCATCAAGAAGGATAACAACAAATTCAAAAATAATCCTAAAATGTTCGTTCGTCCTCGCAGACGGCCGAAGCCCACGAGAGTCCTTGTTGTCGTTATCGCTGCTGTGCTTGGAGAGTGTGAAATTACAAAAAACAATTTACTGAAAATGGTGTCCTGGAGTTATTTAAAAATGGTGTCCACAACACCATGGTCACGCGGCGAGTCTGTGTATGTGTGTGTGTTCGTGTTCGTTTGCATGTGTCCGTGTGTCGATCGATGTCTGCGGGTCTTTCAAAAAATATTTAAAAGCCTGCCGCCGAGGTTGTCGCCCGCCAGCCTTTCCCCCCACAACCCCACAACGAAACTCTCTCTCTCTCTCTCTCACGCACACTCACACTCTCACACGTCTCCTTCGAAAGTGAGACAGTAGTTGTTGTTGTTTTTCCGATGTTTTTTATTCAGAATTTCAATGGCATCACTTCCGGCCGCGTGAATTTTTTATGACTCGAGCTCATCAGTGGGGAAATTGTTATTCATGCGGTGATTATGGACACATGACACGCGTTCTCCCTCCCTCCCCTCCTCCACACATCGAGGGAGACGTCGGTCCAGGAGGGAGGGTCGGGGTCCGTGTTCGCATCCCTTTTTTAGTTATAAATTTTTATGCAAATGGTCGGGGTGCCCTTGGGTCCCTCCTCCGTAGAGGCTGCTGTTGTTTTTGGCCACGTTGCGGTCGGTGTTTGTTTTTTTTTGGTTTTGTTGGGTGATTTTGTTGTTGTTCTATTAAGTTGCCCCAGAGCTTATTTATAATTTAAAGGATGCACAAGGAGGTGTTTAGAGAAAACTCTCCAACTCCACTTGGAGGCGATCGTTCCGGGTTTTTAAATCAATTACTTAAATTACAGAGTGAGAGTGCGAGAGAGCGAGCTGTGTGGGGAGATGGGGAGTTTGAATAGGGAAAGAGAAACCTAAAAAGGTGTTTCAAATCCTCTTTCGCCTCCTCTGCACTAAAATTGAATTCCATCACCCCATTTCAACGAAGGGAAATTCGGTAATTTTCGCCTAAAGTTCGGTTTAATTCGTTTTTTGTTGCTGCTTTTCTCTATTGTTCGCTAGATTGGCGACTAAACAAACACATACTCAAATTTATGTTATTAATTTTCGATATAGTGAATGGTTCATTGTGGATTATTACGGATTGCAAATAAATCTGTTAAGTATAATGAAAAATTAGCTAATTGCGTTGACCATGCAGCTGAACCCTGGCTCATAATTCGCAGAAAAATGTTTATAATTGGTGGTAATAATTTGCCGCCGTTGCTGCCAGCCATATGCGAGGGCAGGCATTCAATTAATGTAAGCCTCGATTATGAATACCAACACAAATTCAAAGGCCGAAGCCTGAGCTAATAGCAGAGGGTGGCCGAATTTTCGGGCAGCGATTTTGTGCATTTTACAGGTGAATCATTCAATCGTTCATTGCATTTCCCGATCCGCACCCGGACACAACGGCGACTGCACTTTTGAAGTCCTCTCTCTGGGTGTGTGTAAAGGCATGTGAGTCACGTGTTGGGAGGACGGAACTCTGCCGAACCAACGCTGGCTGTGTCTAGAGCTTTGCGACGAGAAACCAACTTAGTGTTGACAGTGAACCTGTCACGTTTCGAGCTCCGACGCCGTCGGTGCAATCACTGTCCAGTCCCTTCCTCTTCTCCTGCCCTGCACCTTCCTCCTACACCCCACTCCCTCTCTCTCTCTCGACGTCGGTCCCTGGCTGGCTGATGTCGGTGGCGCCCTCGGTGGTCCACAGCAGGACGCTATTTTTCATTTTTATTATTTTGTCGCCTTATCGACCATAAATTCGTGATAATGGCATTTTCGTCCTCTCGCGCGTCCTCGCATTGTTGCCTCTTCTCGTCCTTTTTAAATTTATATCACGCTAAGGCATTGTTTCACAAACGCACTCACACACACACACACACACACACACAGACATGCATTCCCACTAACTGATACATAGACAGGCGGCTCCGACGCATAGAGACACGCACACGAGCGTAATGCTTAATGTATTTGCTCGGAGACAGGTTGTTGAAATTGATGAAATATTTTATGAAGTCATAAAATAATGTCGCCGATAAAGACGCGAGAAAACAACAACCACAACAACAACAAAATATAATAAAAGTATCGCCAACGGCAAGCAGGCCCAACAGCCCGACGAAAGGCTGCATCACGATTTAATGCCTTTTTAAGATTTATGATAAAATCGTAGAGTCGTAGGACGGATAGGTTGAGGAGTCGATAATTGGGGAAAATGCCAGCAGGAAGTTTCGAATGGATTGGGCTCAACGAGACCTGATGAATTGCTCCTTGAAGATAAAACGCCAAGAGGCCAAATAACGATCCTTCAAATTTATTTGCAATAAACAGGCAATAATAAATAATTTCACGCACATTATTGTGGTTTAAAGGATTGCGTATATCAGAATTTTCGCGTAGGTGCTTCTTGAATTCGTGCTCTTGAATGAAGATTGGGTTCAAATTCAATGATGATGGCTATAAAATTGTATTTCTTTGCCGTTCTCTGAGATGAAGGTTTTGGGAAGGTTTCCTCCATCATAATCATAATCTTTTTTGAGTTGTCCACACTTTGCGTGCGGAAACTCAATTTCGTCAGTTCATCATTTCGCGCAACACGACATTAAAATGCTCTTACATCCTTTCGCCCACTATTTCCAACACCGCAAAGAACGACCAGGACCTGCTGAAAGAGCCGAACAGAATTTCATTTGCATAATTTTCTCACGGACTCGGGCGAGCCGGGAGATGCAAAGCACACAAAAGAAATTGAATTCGAAAAAAATTAGTGCACAAAAAGGTGAACGACAAGAAAGGGAAACGACACAGAGAAGCGAATTCGCAAGAAGGCGAGCATAAATGAAGAGAGGGAAGAGTGTTTTGAAATTTTCGTGCCGGCAAAAGATCACTGGCAGTCAGCAAGGACCTTCGGCAGGGTTCAATGACGGGCAGGATGGCGTGACGTCGGGTGGAGAGCGGCAGAGAGAACGAACTGGTGGCATCGCCCACGTCGCCTTTGACTGATTACGCCAACAAATGTCAAATTTGTAGGCCCTCAGCGTGTGGATTTCGGAGTTTGTACCAGGATGCGGCCACACCGGGAGGTGGAAGGAAGAAGATGTGGTTGTCACGGCACAGGAAGCACCGAAGCTGTAGCAAATAAAGGAAAATGTGCCTCTGGCTCCGATGGAAGGAGCTTCTGAGCGAAATGCAAAGGAGGGATCGCAAATCACCAACTGTCCTTGAACTCGTGTTGACAACCCGACGGTAAAGGATTCACCCTGGGGCTGATCACGGAGGCGAAAGGACGACACACGGCAGCCAGGGGTTGGTTAAGGTAATAAACAGAAGGAGGGTGGCATGAGACGAGTGGAGCCGCACCCAATAGCTCTTTGGGGACCGAACATGGCTGAGCCCTCGTCGTCCTGCCCTTCTCCTCATGCCCTTCCTCCTCTCTCCTCTCCTCTCCCCCCTTTCCCCTTATCGTCTTCTGGTCGGATCGAATGGAACTGAAATAAAGATGGCAAAAGAGGAAAAAAACTCACATACAAAGCAATTGCAAGCTTTTGGGGGAACATGTTACAACAAGAACAATTGGAACTCTGTGAGTGATGAGGAAGAACAACAGGAACAATGTCGATGTCGTCCTTGCTGCTGTGTTGTTGCAGCTTTTGTTGTCGTCGTCAAAAATAATGTCAACTCGGATCCTTCATTGCCTTCGAAACGAACTACTCCGTCCATTCATCCATTCACTCATTCAGTCCACCAGACGACCGACGGTAAGCGAAGGATGCAAAGGGAAGGAAGCGACTAGAAAGAAAGCGGGAGGTAGGAGTGATGTGGGAGGAGGGCGTGTGGAACGAGCACGAGCATGAGCACGAATGTCATCACACGTCATTTATCACAACCTTGTTTTTCCCACCCGCTTCTGCTTCGTCGTCATCTTCACACTTCACACCAATTTCTTTGGTCGTTGGTGGAGATGGGGATCTTTCACCCACCCCCTCAACCTCCCACACCCGAACTCGTGTCCATTTCGCCTCGTTCCATTTTACAAATAGTGGCCATTACTACTGCAATTTCTGCTACTAAATTTCTAACTCCTTCCTTGCCATACTTTCTCCCTGTCCTTCTACTCATGGCTTGCTTTCCACTCATGCCTTTTTCGCAGTCCTACTCCAATTTACCTAACTTTCCCTCTCTCTCTCTCTCTCTCTCTCTCTCTCTCTCTTACGCAGCCTGTCTTCGATTTTGTTGTAGGTTCTCATTTATCTTCGAGACCTTCGACCACATTAGTTTCCTGTCAACACTTTTTACACATTCCGACCGCCCCCAACCCCCACAACCCAACCCTGTCCTTTCCCACTGACACCCGCCACCCTCGTCCCTAGATATAAATCGCTGAGCTTTTCACCGCGTTACGAGGAAGTGCGGATGGTCGGATGGTGATGGAGGTTTTTCATTGGTCGTTGGGACAGTTCTCGGAATCCGTGCAATCAATCCAGAAGCAACACAACTTTTTACTCTCCTCTCTTCTCCTCCTCCCCTAACCCGAAGGCTGGAACGCCTTGATCTCCTCGTCGCACCTCGTCCAGGCCAAATTTCAGCCAAGGAGTCGACTCTGGATGACTTTCCCGATGTAAATCTCATTACTTGGCGTAAATTCATAATTCTCGAACCGAATATTTTTGAGCGAATGGTTTCCCTGTTTGGTTTCCGCGAAATGAGCAATCAACAAAAATCACCATGACAACAATGGCAACAACACCAAACGTATTTGCGAAAGCGATGACAACTCATGGACCCACTCCTCTTGGCTTCCTCCTTTATGTTTCTTTTGCCACCTTGAGATTCTTTGGAATTTTTGACTTCTTCTTGTACGATTTTTTCTCAAACGCCCTTTGTGTTATTCTATGGGCTCTGCCGCATTTTGTGCTCTTCGTTGAATTTCCGTTCCGTCCTTGAATTCCTGTTCGTTCTCTCCAGTGTCGTTGACATTCTGGCTTATGTATGTGTGATGTTTCTTGAAATTGAATTTCGACGTCGTAACTCCTTCACCTCTGCTTTCCTTGGACGGTGGAGATCCATGAGATGATTGAATTCACTCATGCATTTTCATGGAAAATTAGGGATTCCTTCGATCGCCCCAATCTAACAACCTGGTCTCGAATCGTCATCCAAGACACCCCTCGGTCCCGGAGTCGAGCCCTTCGGGGATTGAGGAGGTGCGGTTGCAGTCCACGAATGATGACGTTACGCATTCGTATTTCATTTTCTTTTCCCCTCTCGAGTTGGAGTTTCTGTAAATCCACTTTCGCCATAAACTACGTTTTCCGTTGCCAATTTCCTGGGTTTCGAGTTCATGCAGTTTTCTTTTCTCTTCACATCCTGCAGTTTTGTGTTTTCTGCTGGAATTCTTCCCTTCGCATTCGTTGGATATTTGTGTTTTTTCTTCATCCGTCTGACTCCTAGTTGCGGACAGTTTCGACTCTCTCTTCTCTTCCGCTCTTCATCCGGAGGGTGTTTTCTGTCTTCGTCTCCCCCACTCGATGAGCACTTGTTCGTTCTCTCTTATTTTGCCCCCATCCTGCTTCCTCTTCCCATCCTTTGGCTCTATGTCGGTTCTATTCTTTTGGCAACTGTGTCGTTTATGTCTTCGTCATCGCGAGCCTTTCTTCTGACCCCATTGGCTGCATGGATTCCCTCGTCCCATGCTCAGTGTCTCTGTCTCTCTCCCCCTCTCTCGCATGTTCTCATGCTTTGTAGTTGATCTTTTGCAATATCGATTTTTTTCAACTCGGTGCTCGGTTTTGGGGATCCAGTTTTGTTTATCCTCCTACCTCGCACTTCGGTCCTGGCTCTACGATATCGATGATCGGAAGGACATGACGTCCCCTAGTTTAGTTGTTCGAGTACGACTGGTGTAGTTGTTGTTGGTGTGTTGTTGCAGTATTGTTGTTGTGTAGATGAAGTACTGGTTGTTGTTTAGCAACTGCCGTTGTTGTTCTGGTGTTTGTGTTTGCATTTGATAAAATTCTTATTCGCTTCTCAAACACGGTATTCCTTTTAAAAGGATTTTCCAAACCCACCCACAGACACAGACTTCCCAGCACACACACACACATGCGCATGCACTTCCATTCATGTCCTGCTGCCTCCTCCCTCGACCTTCGTTCGAAGGGATTCATGCAAAAGTCGAATCATACAACGCAGAGATTTCATCAATACCACGATGATGATGTTGTTGTTTCTTCTCTGTCGCAGTTGTTGTTATTGTGGTAGTTCTCATTCTTAGCGACACTGTTGTTGTTGTTGTTGTTGTTGTGTTGTTGTTGTCGGGTCGTACTTCAAAGAGTATTCAAAAAAAAATGTAAGTGGATTTCGCCATTGTCATCGAAAGTGTATTTGTGAATGTGCTTCTTCCTGTCTGTCTGTCTATCTGTCTGTCCGTCTGTCCTCCGTCGACCCTTCCGCCTGCTCATCTTCCTGTTCGTCTGTCTCGCTCCCTACATCTTGTTTCCGCAGCAGGCAGGCGGCAAAGGGGAGGGTGAAGGGAAGTGTTCCAAGGGCCGAGGGATGGACGGGCGTTTTTGCGTGGGTTTCTACTTGAGTGCAAATGTATTTTTCATTCATTGGGAAATTGTTTGCATTCGAAAAATTCAATTCTCGCCATTTTCCTGGCAAGCGACGGCATCCGATCGCCTCAAAGCGATGCGATGCGATGCGATGGAGTTTTCCAATTTTTGTTGACAATTTCTATATTTTCGCCATTTCTGCTTCTGTTGTTGCGTGTTTTCGTTCATGTTGTTCAAGGAAAATAAGTGAACATGCAACTCTTCGGAATTAATATTTGACGAAAGCTGACTTCAACGAAAGGAAGTTCAGGATTTTTGCGAAGGACTAAGGGAGAACTTTTGTGGAATCGGCGTGGGGATCCGAGAGGGTGGAAGATGATAGTTATATTAATGAAATTGGTGAGGCGAAAGCAGGAAAATTTCTCTAGAACTGGGAATTCGTCGTTGTGAAAATGTCGCTTATGGTGAAAATGAGGATGTCAAACATGTCATTTCGCCCACGCATTTTCGCTCCCGCTCTAATTAATAAAGTTTGCTACGAAAACCAGGCGAAGCCATCAACTACGAAACTACGAGGAGTGTTTAAATTAGAGAGTTGGAAATGATCATTGAAAATTAGTTTCCAGTTGTCGAATGAAAACTTTTCCTACCTCTGCGAATGGCAGACGGAAGATGAATCAGGTCGAAGTCAGGTTGGCACAAAATGTTACAAAAACTTCGAATTCAATGTTTTGAAAGACGTCAATCTTATGTTTTATTTGAAGTAGAGGCTCATTCGAAACCAGAGAACATTATTTTCCAAAGAACCGAGTGGTCAGGTGAAGCTACAAAAACAACCACAAAGGCGAAACTGTTAAAACAAAACCAAAGCCAACAAGTCAGCAACAAAGTTGTGGATAAAACAATATGGGAACAATGAGGAACGAAAAATGTTCATATAGTTTTTTTCTCACTCCTTCCCTTCAGCTGACTTGGTTTGTTGTGCGAACTACGACAGTAGGAAAAAGGAAGAAGAGAAAAATTTAATTGAATTGATTGAGTTCGTTTTTCTCCGCCACAACAACGTTGAGAAAACATTCCAAATACATATGCCATTTTCGCGAAAGAGGTGTGGAGATATCAACAGAGTGACAGGAGAGAGAGATAGAGAGACTTCGACATGCTTGAGCCACCTTTAAAAGCTCTCTCGGGGGAAAACGAACCGCTTAGATGGAATGGATATTTTTGATTGAATGAGTTTAGCATGAGTTAAACCAAAAAATTCAATTCAAAAATATCGTTTCCTTTCTAAAAAATCCCATCTTCATGGAAGTGCTTTGAACGTTCAGAGACTGGCAAAAGTTTTGAGGCCCGGATTCAAAAGAAGCTCCAAACGAGCTACGAATCTTTCGTAATATTACAAGCTCAGAAAGTTTTGTGGAAAACCATTTCCCGCACCAGCAAGTTTGACACGCGCTCAAGACCCACCAACACAAGGACACAAACTTCCACAGTCGCAGAAATGAACTTCGGCAATTAATGAAGGCTTTTCTTGATGACGTGAATTTGGGAATTAGCTGGAGAGGAGTTCAGTTCTGAAAACAAAATTAATAAACATTTATTGGGTACGATTTTATGGTTTTTTTTTGTTCTGACATTGCTTTGTTAGTAATTTTTTAATCTTTAATTTCTTTTTTTTTTTTTCAGAATCAAAAGCAAATTTATTGTGCACGATCGCAGCATATAGATATTTATAAGGTACGTTTTTATTCTTTTTAGTTTTTAAGTTTCTTAAATTTACAAATCCTGTCAATTTGATGTGACAATTTATTTAGGAATCATTTAGTGTTGTTAAATAGTGTCGTTCAGTATGCAAATTAAGCATTCTTTTGTTCATCTGTCGTGTCTATTATGTTGTTGAATTTCCCATCCGAGTGTTTAAAAACAGGAAATAACACGAAATAAAACACAAAATAGAATTAAAGACAAGTTAATAAAACAGCAACAGAGCAACAACGTACAAGACAAGTTAACAAGTCAACAATAACAACACCCACAATGGTCGCCGCAGCCTCAGGACGAAAACAGGGAAATGTTCAACAAAACTTCAAAAAAGTTGCAAATTTTTGGAAAAACTTAAGTTCACTGAAGTTTCTCAAGCCTTGGCTCATGTCAGAAAAAGAGCTCTGAAGTCGAAAACTTTTCAAAGCTATTTCGGAAATAAATTTCTGTAGAAAAGCAAAATTTTCCACTTCCTACTTCAGGAAGGAACGAAATATTTCTGGAATACACGATTAAATATTTTTATTTAATTTAATTATTTAAGTTCACAGCAAAATTTGCGAATTTTTTTCTCTCATTCAGTCTCGTTTGATTTGCTTTTTTCTGCGAAACTATTTTATATCGATGAAAAAATGTTTTCTCGTTTTCTCGTTACCTCGTCTCTGAGTTCGAAGATTTCTCGATTTTTCGCTTTCGAGGAGTTTTGAATTATTTACAGAAAAATCTCACGTTTCCAAGTCAATTAAACTTTTCGACGCCTGGCAATTAGAGTCGTTCGAGCCGATGACTTGCAACGGGAAGGCACTCTAGTAGAAACCCAAAAGCCAACTCCAAAACACGCACACACACATACACATTTACCGAGAATCATGTACGACCTCAACCATATTCTATTCTGAGAGATGAACACACACTGTGAAGAGAGAAACAGGAATGGAGGACGGGACGAGGGTCGAGGGTCGAGGGCCGAGGGTAGAAAGAGCTGAAAACGAGGACACGAACTCGATGTCGATGTCGACGCACGAGTCACGCCCCCACGTCGAGTCGAGGCGAGGCGAGGAAAGTTGAGTTGAGTCGAGTCACCGCGCCTTCCACTTCCGCTGCAGGCGGCTGCATTGATAAAAGTTTAATGGAAAATGCAATATGGAAATTTCAGAGAATAAATTTCGCCGAGCGACAGGATTTGGCGGCGACTGCCGGAAGGAAGGAAGCCGCGGAGGGCCTCGACTGAGGGTGGTGGGGAGGTCGGTTGGGATCGCGGCGGGAAGGAGAAGAAAACGCTTCGGGGGCGTGGCGAGAATTGGGTTGGTGGGTGTGGCGGGGCGGGGCGGACGAGGAAGGTATCGGTAGAGGGCAAAAGAGTCGGAGATTGGGAAGTGACAGACGCTCTGAACTAAAACCTCTAAAAGCTCGTTCGTTCACTCAGGAAACGAGGTGCGAGGAAGGATGGCCATTAGGAGGAGAATCGATGGAAAGGTCGTGGGATCAGATACCGATGTGTGTGTGAGGAGGAGGAGGAGGAGGAGGAGGAGGAGGAGGAGGAGGAGGAGGGACGAGCCTCTGATGAGGATCGCTTTTGTAATAAATATTGAAAATGTCGGTTGTTTCACGCTCGGTGATTGTTGTTGGCTTGGTGATTGTTGTCGGTCCAGTTTTTGCTGCAGATAACCTTGTTGTTCTTGGGGGAGGTGTCGTTGTTGCTGCTGTAGTAGTTGGCACGAAATATTGTTGCCTGCGAGCGAATGGTTGTTGCTGTTTCTGACGTGGAAATATGTTATATATTCATTCGGCTTCATCGCCACCGCCGACAGCGAGTCCTCCCCCAGTCACCCGCCCTGCCCTGCCCTGCCTGTTGACGACAGCACCGCCGACAACATCGACAGCAGCAACGCCAGCAGCAGTCCAGTGTTTTTCCACCGACCGGGCCTTTTCGGCGGAACCACCTCGCGACCCCCGCCGACTCAGCCTCGCTGCGACGCGTTAATTTTTGACGCTGATTTGCTCCGCCCCCTGTCCCGTGGCCGTGGTCGGCGCCCCAGCCCCGCCCTACGCGCAAATTTGCATAAATTCCTCACTCAATCGACGGTGAAACGCGACAGACGGGCCGCGTTTCTAACGCAGAACGCCCTGGAGAGGCGGCTGGAGTTGGGGGGAGGGGGGAATTTTCATTTGCATGTTGTTTTGTTTGGGAAATTTTATTTATCTTATAATTATGCAAATGTATCTCGAATGCGGATGCTTTTTCTGTCTTGCGCCTGGCATTTTTCGGACCTAATTCTGTCAAGTGGCGTAAACGCGAACCACATTCGACCCAGGGGAGAAGAAGAACTCGGAACCAGGCTGGAGAAGGACGATAGAAGGGAGCCGTGGAGGAGGAAAAGTTCGGGAGCCCTCGATGTACCCTGGGCTATCGGGCGTTTGGGAATGTTTTCGTCGACGCCACCCACTGTGACGAAGGACGAATTTCGGCGGCCACAATTCGGGACCACAGGAGAGAAGTATGAGGGACAAGGACATGGGAAAAGATTCGGGTTCATAGGGGAACGACGAAGTGGGCTGGGCCGAGCGACGCCCGTCAGTTGGTCATGAAATGCATATGCAAACTTTTCCCGTCTTCATTCGAAAGTTTGCAGTTTTTGTGGGAAATGAAAATTTATTTTTAAACTCCACTCCCACATTACTTTTTTGGTATATTTCGTTTCGGTATTTGGGAATATCTGGAGAGATGCCAGTGAAGTTTTTCCTCCGGTTTTTAATTATTAAATGAAGGGGGCGAAGTTGATGAAGGCGGTGGAGGAAAATTGCTTCGAAAACTCACCGAAACTTGTTGTTTTCCTCTTTCTCTCTATCTCGCTCGAAAGTAATGCAGACGTCCGGTTCAAGCGGTGAGAACTTTGGCCTGAAAGAAGAGAAGGGAGAAAATTAGTCTTCAAAAAATGACGAATTTTTTTACTCAGACCTTCAGTAGTTGCTATATATACGATGAATTGGATGAGAAAACAATTAAATTAATGATACAACATATAAATATTAAATATAAATAATATTGCGAACAAATGATATTTTTGCAGTCGTGTATTTTTATCTTCTCCAAATTAATAAGAGAGTTAAGCATTGTTACGAAACAATTGATTAACATTAAAATGAAGTTATTGTTAAGTGCGTCAATTAATCGTTTATTTTGTTATTTATGTATTTATTGATGCATCATATGCTACAATTATCGACGTTTCATGGCCCAGCGGATATTGAGATGTGATGACCAGAACAACAACAAGAACAAAAAAAACCAAAAACACAAGTGAAGCAATTATGTCAATAATGAAACAAGGAAAAAATATAAATCAATATCAATAATTGTATCAACACATCTATTATTCAATTAGCTCGCTTGTTCAATGAACAATTGCCGCTCGATTGACAGGCCGATAGACAGGCATTGACGACTCCGAGAGGAGACGGACAAAGGACGAAGTGCGACCCGCCCCGCTTAAACGCCCGCATCAAACTTTAATGGCCTGCACCGAACTCTTCCGGGCCTTCCACTTGTACCACTTGCGCCTCCAACACCCCTGCGCCCCGATGAATCGTTTTCCATTTTTATAACTTCTTCGCACTTCTCCGTGCGCGGCTGCTGAAACTTTTCGCCTGGAGCTCGGGGTCCGCAGGAGGCGTCATGTCCTGATTCCGTGTGGTCGTCATGGCGGCCAGAGTGAGTGGCGGAAAGGTGGGTTGTGGGCGGTGGGTGGCGAGAGGGGAACGACGTGACGGTCGCTTCCTGTTTACGTTGACTTGCGAGCGAGACGCCAAGATGTTGACATATTTGTCCTGACTTCCGTCGTCTGACGCCGATAACTCGCCAGCACGAGGGCGAGGGAGCGAGCGGAAGAGGTCGCTGGCAATGGGGCCGAAAACTTTAAATCGATTCGGAGAACTTACACAAAGGAGTATCCAGGCGGACGCTGCGAACAGATACGCCGAACGAGGCAAGGGCAACACAGGCCGAAGAGGTGGAGCAGGAAGGGGAGTCGTAGGAGGAGGAGGAAACTTTTTGATTGAGCTCGGCCCGAAGGGACGGCACTTGGCGTGTGGCCGGAGCCCACCTTCGACCACAATAGTTGGCTTTCCCTGCGTCCGGGTCACGCAGAGAGCGACAGAAGTGGTGGAGAAGACGTGGATGGAGAGGAGGAGACGTCGTAGGAGAGACGTCGCCCCTTCAAGGTTCCTTGCATGTGTTGATAAGTTCGCCAAGGGGGGTCGCAAAGTTGGGGCCGGGATCTGGTGCGGTACTGAAAGTATGTCAGGTCAGGTGCTTTTTCCAGCTATTGGCGTTGACCAAGTTTAAAGTGTTTTCAACGATCTTCTCGATCAGAAAACTGTGTACAAATAACGTGTATAAAAATAATAATTTTGGTAAAACCCACATTGCCTGAAATTCTTCGACAGCGTTTATTTATTCTTCATCTTATTCTTTCCTTCCCTTTCTCCCCTCCTCCTGTCGCCCTCTTATTGGTTTCCCAATTTATATCCGAGACTTCGCGTTATGAATGAAACTTTCACAATTAGTTTCCCTCGTCAGCTGCCTCCTCTTATTGATGTTGCGGCGGTTGAATTTCTTGTTGTTGTTTGGGGTTTCGCAGCTCGCTCGGTTGTTGTTGCTATCGTCGTTGTTGCTGTTGGATTACGTTTAATAACTGTCAGGGAAATTTAGGCTCCGGCACGTTCGGTTCGGTTCCTCCCGCCAAATGCTCCCAACACCTCCTTCATCATTCCCATTCCTCTCACCCTCGTCTTCGCCCTGGAACTCACGCTGCTCGTCCCCTTTTTCATTCTTGTTCTCTGTCTTTTCCGCGCTCACTTCGGCCCTCGTTCGCCGCGCTGCCACTGGCTCAAGTTTAAGCCTTATTGTTGGCTGGTCAACAACTCATCATCCTGGTCGTTGCCACCAGCGACCCGGTCGAGGTCGGCGTCACGGGAGCCGCCAACCGCCCTTGTCGTCGTCGCTACTGCCGCCAACGATCTTGTCGTCATCGGGATCGTCCTCGGCCCGGTGCCTGACGACAAAAACATAAACTATTCCCAACGACTGACGAGGAGGCCAGAGATTGAGCTCGTCCTGATTTGCATCGAGTGCAGTGGCTCTAGTCATTGTTGTTGTTGTTACTGTTGCTATTGTTGTGCTGGGGCGATCGAAGGGGTCTCGGGGGGTTGGGAAGGCTGGGAAATTTGTCGTCCGTGCGGTCGACTGCCGATCAATCTTCTGGGGGTCGGCGAGTGTCACAATTTTGCCGGTGATGTCATTTCCCGTTGTTGTTGTACGGATTGTATGGGCAGTTGTTGTTGTTGTTGCTGTTGTTGTTGTTGTTATTGTTGTTGTCATGGTTGCATATTGATGACGTGGTTCGGATTTGCATTTTGCCGAATTTCACACATTGCCAACAACGGGGTTGTTGTTGGGAGCGAAAGAAAATTCATGCCGGAATTGCACTTAATTGCCAAAGAGTTTGTCCAAAGCGAGCGCGTGCGTCTATGTGTGTGGGTCAATTTATGTGTGTGCGTGTGGATGGCTATGAGCTGGCTTGGGGAAGGGGAGTGTGTGTCGGTGTTTGTGTTTGTGTGCTCTGTTGTGTGGTGAGAATATTTTATGCGGTTGTCGTTGGCAAAGTTTTAGGAAAATCAATTGAGCGTGAATTTTGAATTTTTGCTTTCTCTTCCCTCTCTCTCTCACTCACTCTCTCTCTCTCTCTCTCTCTCTCTCTCTATCCCCGTCTCTTTCTCTTCGATCCCCTCGTTTCCACGAAAACCCAAAGGCAAATAAACTGCGTGTGAAATAAATTCGGAGATTTATATTTTCTTGGTTGCGAAAAACCGCAGCCAACGTTTTCCCTCCTCGTCACCCTCCGTCAATCTACCCCTCTCGCTCACTCTCCCTCCCTCTCCCCCCGCTATTTCTTTATTCTATGAATGTGATCATAAAATCGCTTGGCGATTCTTGGAATCGGATGTTTGTGGCTGAAATTAAAAAGCTGCGGTTTCTGGAAGTTGGATTTGGGAATTTGTGCTAATGCGATTATGGATTTGATCAGATGCTCAGATGGAGATTGGAAATTTTCTCGACTCGAACTTGTCTCTCTCTCCTCTTCTATGACATTCTATTGAACATTTTCAACTGAGTTCGCGGTTGTCCCTTCGACTTTACAGTTTTCAAGATACATGGACTCTAATTTTGTTTCGAAACGGCCTCTTTTCAACCTCCAGTCAACTAAGCTGTGATCACTAAGCTGTTTTCACCCGCTAATTAAATCTGAAATATTCACTAGGCCTGGTCCGTCCAGTACACATCGTGCTTTGATCAGAAAATCCCCGAAATAGACAGAAAAATTACGAGGAGTAGAAGAGAGAGAGAGCGAGCGAATTGAAGGTTCATTAACTGCAAACGTATGTGCTTAAAAATGCAAATTGATTTCGCCGGAAGTTCATTTTAAATTCAACACACATTCGCTCTGACACCGGATGTTGAACTTTTCGCCGGCAACTGTCTAGAGTTGGAAATTTCACGTAATCAACAACAACTAGAGCCACAAAAACAGTAACCACTCAACAACAACAACTACTCTGGCAGTAACAACATCAACAACTGGCAGTCATTGCCAATTATTTATAGAGGCTCGTGCATCGTTCCTCGGGCGACGGCGACGGCGACGACGGCGACTTCCTGTGACTTCCTGGGGACCGGCGGACGCAGGCCAAAAGTTCAGCCGTCGTCGCGGCGGAGTGGGATCTCAGTGGGGGGCAGGAGCTGGAGCTGCCTCGGTGTCGTTCTGGCCGAAAGTTTTGGCAACGACTTGTGCCGTCAACGAGAGGTCGAGACCGAGACATGGGAAAAAGTTCCGGTTTGCAGGTGAGCGGAGGGAGGCGGAGCATCAAAAACCAGACAATAAAGAACAACAACAAGAGCAGTAACAGAAGCAACAACAGCTGCAACAACAGCAACGAGATGGCAAGAATGGCAAGAACGATGAAGGAAACAACAGTTGACCGCGTTGGCAGGACGAGGCGAACAAAGCCCACGAGACTCGTGCCGCTCACGATCATGAGTTCCGAACTCCCCCACTACAGCCGTACCAGCAACAATAACAGCAGCAACAGCAACTGCAACAACAATTGACAGGGGACGTCACCGCCTTTCAGCCACACCCCCAGCCGTCCCTACACCAACATAAGGGCAATAATGAAGTCCCAATCGTCCCAACCCACGGCCGCACTCATCATTGACAACATTAAAAGTTCGTCCGCTGAAATTATTTGCAGAAATTGATGCCCTAGGAATAACTTCGGGCCACGTTCGAGCCACACACACACATGCACAAAGCCACACACACACCGGCGCCACCCACTCATGCACTCGTGTACTGGCCGAAACTTTCTCGCGAACAATGGCGCAGGAGACGAAGCAGACTTTCCGCGGACGACAGGGGCGTAGAGGAGGAAAAGGACGAAGAGAATATCGAAGACGTGGAAGAGGAGGTGGGCGGCGAGAACAAGGAATCAGACTTAAACAAGGACGCTGTCGATGTCGATGACGAGACAACGAAGATGGTGACGAGGACGTCGAGGATGAGGCGGAATTCTTCCGGCAACAATGGATAAACTTCTCGGGCTTGTTCTGTTTGACCAATTGCGGACCGCGAACCGCGAACCGCGATCGTCGCCCCCTCATTCGTTGTATGCACAACTTGGAGGCGATGGACAGAGGCGCCTTCTGAAGTTTCGCGGTGGAAGTTCAACCGCGATGAGTTCTCGGGATGAGACAAGAGGTGGCTGATGGGGAGAGTCCAGGAAGAGGGAGGGACTCGGCGGGAAAACTTGGAGCGTCCTTGTGATTACCGCCATTAACCGAACTAACAAAAAGCTCAGGCAGCCCATAAAACAGAGCTTCGGCAAAGCTCACCATTGAAGTTTTAAATGACTTTTGTGGAAAAAATCCATACAAATTTTGTGGACATAAATGGTTGTTGGTTCGAAGTCAGCCGATCGGGGGAGAGACAGGTGGAGGGAGAGCAGCAGAGCAACAAATTTTTCCAGAAATAATGCAATTTGTGCCAATTAACTGCCCAGTTAACGAACACAGACAGAGGCCGAATGATAGAGAGATCGCAAAGGACAAAAAATCAAAAACAAACAAACAAAAAAAAAAACTCTCGAAATGGGATGGAAAATTCACTCGAAATGGAATGAAAACAAAGTTAATAATGAAAAAAAGTTGGAAAACCGAAAGTTTCCAAAACTGTCCGAACAGTTGAGAGTTGAGTCCAGGCAACGAGAGAGAAAAATACATGTGATTTTAATGGAATAAGAGAGTGGAATTTCGCATACGTGTCGGTGTGCGAGGCATTGTCAACAATGAGTGTGTGTGGGCGGATTTTTGTGTGCCATTAGCAGAAAATAAGGCTAAAAAAACTTTAGCACGCCAGGTATGCGATCATAAGCCACAATAAAGGCAGCACAAAAAACCCGCCAGTTACAACAATGATGCAACAATGCCAATAAAAAACAAAAATACCTAGATATGTGCGGCAAGTAATCAGTTGCTGCAACAACACATGAAGGCAACTGCAACACAACCAAATCAACGCCAACGTCAACATCAACGGCAACAAATTGAACTCTGGCCAAATTTCGCGAATCGTCGGCAACTGCGCTTCCGACTGGTTTTGGCGTTGTTGTTGTTGACATATGTGTTGTTGTTGTTGTTGCTTTTGTTGCTGTTGCTGTTTTGGGGCTGGTCGTGGTCGTTGTAGTTATGGAGCGCAAATGATTGATTGCGAAAGTTGGGGCTGCTGGCGATGGCGGCAATGAGGAAGTTCCTGCTGAAGTTGTTGTTGTGGGTGTGGTTGTTCGTGCTATTGTTGTTGTTGTGCTCCCAACAATTCGCGAAAGTCCGCAAGTAGAACGGATGGTCGCAGCAGCAGCAGCAACAGCAACAACAAGCACGGAGAGGAGCAACAAAAGCCCGCTGCAAAAGTAAACAAAACACCAGGAGGAGGAGGCAACGACAACAACCAGGGGGGAAAAGGAGTGACAACAACAACAACCACTCAGTAGGAAAATAAAAAAAACACAACAACAACAACAAGAGCGAGGAAGTTTTTTAGCACAGCCGTAAAAATGAAATGGCAGCGGACCCTAATGTGTTTGCGCCAATTAGATTGTTTAAAATAATTTATGGTCACCTCGCCCCCTCAGAGCTGGCCCCGCCACCACCCAGTCAACCCCACATAAACGGGGGAGCACCGTGGAGGGCGGGGGGCAGAAGGCGTTTTGCAAACCGCCTCGGCGGAGCTGGACCGAGTTTGGACCGAGCTGGATCTGGGCCGGCGGCACTCGCTCTGAAACGATATTCATAAACTCATAAAAGAGCAATAAATTAAAAGAGCGAACGCCGAGAGGGTGCGTGGGTGAGGGGGTGGGAGAAGGGGGAGGAAATTAAATCTGAGCGAGTCGACAAAGGAAGACAACCGACCAGACCGTAAGGCAAAGTGAAATAAAGTGGTAGATGGAGACAGACAGACAGGCAGGGAGAGGATGGACTTCAAGGGAGCGAAAGATCGAGATAGAGAGAGAAAGCGAAAGAGAGACGGGGTTTGAGTAGGGACGAATGGCCGAATGGACGTGTGAGCGTTTGAAAAGGAAATCGAGGAAATAAAATGAGCTCAACTTCACTTATTCACGGTTTCGTTCTCTCGTTCTCTTCGCTCCTTTTCACGAAGATTTCCTCGTTGCTTCCACGTTGATTTTCTTTCTTTTTTCCTACGGTCTGAGGTTCCGGCGTTTTAACGGTCTCTCGCTCATTTCACTGTTTTTCCTTCTCCCTCCCTGCTCCCTCGCCTCCGCTCTCGCTGCAACGAGACTTTTCTTCATTTGTGTTTCTCTCCCGTTCTCCATCGCCCGCCTCCCATTTACACTCCTGCAAATTTCAGCGATTATAAGAAGCAGAGGAAGAAGAAAAAACTCCGCTTTTACGGCACACGCTGTAAAATGCTACTTTTACAGGGTGCTAAATCAAGTTTATGTAAAGCAGCCAATTTTCCACCACGACCAAGAGCTCGCTCGTTGTGTGTCTGCCCCCCACGGGTCCCGGATCCCTGGTCCGCGAACCCATCGCGGAGACGCCTCCTCGCCCTGCCTCGCGTATCCTTCGGCTGAAGACGGCTCCAACGAGTTGATTGCCTCGCATCATGGGATGGCTTTGCTCGCACCGCACCCAGATAGTGGGTGGAGTCTTGTTGTTGGGGCGGTTTTTGACCCGGTTGTTGTCCGGAGCTCGTGTTGTTGCTGGTTGTTTTCCTGGCCGTTTATTAAGGCAAATGTTGGCTAAGTGAAATTTTTGTGGGGCATCGCGTGAGGATTGGAGGACGAGGGCCGTGCGGAGACTCCTTCAACGGTATCAATAATGATGCAGACAATAATGATGCAGACAATAATGATGAACATATCTGCTGTTTAACTCTGTAATTGCCCAGAAATCTGGAGGATATCAAAGCTAGGGGCTTAGGAACAAATCTGTTTAAAGAAGTAAAGTATTAAGATTAAGAAGGCATTCTTAATTCTTTTCCTTCTGAATGAAGCCTTAAAGTTCCACAAATTTTTTAACACGATCCAAGAGTCCAAATTCCTTTGCCTGAATTAATAATTGATTGTGAATGCCAAGCACGTACGGTAAATCAACCATCGGAAGCAACAGGAAGTGCCGGAAACTGCTGAGGAAACGGGAGACAAAAGGATTTCCGGCGAGTGCCAGTTTTTGAGTGAAGCGTGAAGTGCAAAGGTCGTTAGGGAAAACGAAGAAGGAGAGGGGAAACGATCACGCCATCTCCTTCTTCCCCCCTTCTCCATCACCATCTCTGTCTGTGTTCCGATCCTCCGTTAATATGGTCCTGGTTTGAAAATATCAAAAAAGGGGGTAAACAGACAAAATGCATTAAGTGGAGTGAGGGAGAACCAAAAAAAGAGGGAGAGGGAGAGAGAGGGAGAGTCAGAGGGATAGGGAGTGCGCATGAAATGTTAACAAAGTTTTCTCATCAATTATTAAGTAGTCACATTCAGAAGCCAGGTTCGCTGTTGCGAGCACCCATTGTGCGAGCAGGTAAAACGAAAGGCAACAACAACAACAACAACAACAACAACAAGAACAGGAGCTTTTAAAATGACCACCCATGAAGGCGGTGGCGCTAATGAAGGTGGGCGGGACGTTGTTTCAAGGGCCGGAAAAAGGTGGAAAAAGAAAGTTTGAGTTTTGATGTGAAATTTGAACGACCGCCAAATGCAGATTAATCATGTTTTCCACTCAATCATAGTCGTCCACATTACTTCCGCACTCGCCCCTCACCATTGCCCCCCATCGGAACCCATCCCACCCCTCACCCCGCCGCGTGTATCTATTGGTGATCTATTTTCCCCCGTATCCTGTTGATTTTACGATGCTCCCCTGACGAAATTACAAATTAGAAAACTTTTGCTCTCTCTCTCGCCCGTTCTCGTTCTCTTTTTCCCGTTTATTCCCTGGTGTTTTTGACTTTTTTATTCTTGCTCGTTTGGAAAAGTGGAATTACAAATTGAACGAAGAGAAAGAGGAGCGCATGAAATACAAAATTAAATGAGCTTTTGAGAGCTTTTAGCGGTGCTTACCGTCAATTGCGAGACTCGGACCCGGGGCGATGCTGGGCGAGAAGCTAATCGCAGGGTCGGGAGTTCAACAGTTAGCGAGGGGACCGCAGCAGAAGTTGGGAATCCATCAAACGGATTATCAGACTCCTGCATCAGGGCGTTCGAAAGAGAAGATTTCCAGGATTTGCAGTAGATTTCCAAAAAGTTCACTTCCCTGGTCTGAGACTAAAAAACATAATAAAATTCCTGAAGAAATTCTGAAATTCTGAGCTCTTCAACTTCGTTTTAAGACAGCGATCAGCTGATGGCAGGCTCTTCTCAAGCCAGATAGAGAACATTTGAAAATAAAATCCCAACTCAGCCCAGCCCGAAACCATGTCCAAGGATGTGTGATTTGCAACGAGGCTGAACATTTGATTACCCCGGACTCCAACTGCAGAATGCACACGATGGAATCCCTTTCTCGGCATGTCCGTCACTCAACTTGCACGCCGTGCCTTGGCTGCCATGCCATGAAGGTCCCGAGGCCCCCCGAAGTCTGTCTGTCTGGTGGCTTTTGTCTGTGGCAAGTGGTAGATTTTTAATCCTTATTTCTACGGCGATCTGTTGCAGCTGCTTGTTGTTTCTGGTTCATGTCGGGGGCCCGAGGACGCACCTGGGTGGGGAGGCGTCATTTGTCGACAAACACTTTAAATATTTGCAATTTACTTTGCATTGCAGATGCCTTTAAGAACGGCACGACATGGCACGGCCCCGTCTCCCTCATCGCTGGACCAAAGCGGTAAACAATGCTCAGCAAATTGGCAATTTACTTCCGTCCGACCTGCTCCCCGGACGCCCGGTCGCCCCGCAGGAATCCTTTTAAATTTTCATTCCCAGGACAGCGTTTTTGCACTCGTTGTAATTCCTTCCATCCTTCCTTCCTGCCTGCCTCGTCAGGCCATTAAGATTATTTTCTATGCACAGATTCCTTGCTCCGGACAGATCTGCATACATTATCCCCACGTCAGGGATGTGGATCGTGTGGGACCGAGCGAGCTCCGAGAACGAGGACCCGAACTCGAGCTCGGGTTGCAAAAAATTGCCCACAAATACACAGAGTGGAAGGCACACAAACACACACGGGCAAACATGGTCGTAGACATGCAAATATTACGTCTGTTGTAAAACATTCAACTTCCTTACATGCACACATATACAGGGCAACGTGCATGCATGCAGACATGTGTGTAGATCCAAGATAACACATTCGCACACATGCATAGGCGTACACCGAGGCAAACACATAAACACGACAGCAACAACTCGAGCAACGCACAAATTGATGCATTTTTTCCCAACTCAGCCGATGCTGTCGATGCCCGGCACACCCAGGGGAAATTGCCTGTAGACTTAGCTCGAAGGCTAATTCATATTTGTTTGGGATTTCGATTTGGCTTTCTTGGATAAACTCTGGCCCAGGCTTTCCCCACACATTGTCCTCGATTATGGCTTTTCATGCTGCACTCTTTGGTGGGCTTTCGTGTTTCGTGGCCTTAACGAGCTGCATTTCCGTCAGTGTATCGGGTAAGATGTGCCTGATGAGCTCCGTTCGCAAGCCTCAAAGTGGATTAGTGAAAAGAATCCCGTCAGGAACGGAGAAAAATGTTGGTAGAAACGGGGAGACAGAGCATCTGAATACTTTGCGGGGGAGATTTTTCCCAGTTCTCTAACTTTTCCCCTTCGGACGATGTGAACACATGTACAACTTTGCCCTATGCGCGGGGCTGAGGGCGAAGGGCACGGCAGGACGCTGCCAATAAGTTGCCAGCGAATAAAGTGGACGATTCATGAGGTTAAAGGGAGTTGATGCGGCTGCTGCTGCTGCTGGTGGTCCCTCCGATTTCCGCTTCTACCGCCATTGCGGCTTTCATCTTGCTGCTCCTGGGCAGCGCCGAAGCAGTCGTAGCTGCAGCTCCTCCGTCTGCTGCTAAATCTTCGTTTGCCGATCGGATTTATTCGAGGCAAATGCAATAAGAATGTAAATACATTTTTCGTCCGGCGACATCCTGTGTGTGTGGCTTTTGCCCCCACTTTTTTCCTTTCCATTTTCCCTTTCCGTTTTGTATTTAGGATCATTTCGAACTTTGGCCCAGCGAGGACGAGGGGCGGCGGCCTCCAGAGCTGCTTATAGTACTCAGAAGGAGGAGGAGGTGGTGGTCGATGGGGGATGGACTCCTTCCTTCTCCAGGAAGGCGAACAGCTGGGTCCTTGGTTCCGGTTCCGCTTCGAGCTGCCGAGCATCGTTGCTGCCAATGTCTTAGGCGAGTGGACGAAGACTGCGTGAGAGGCGTCGGATGGAAAACTATTTCGAATCAATTTTCAGTCTCTTTTTTCGGGGCTTTTGTCATTTCGTTTCCCCGCCCATTCCCCAAGGACTGCGACTTTCGGCCTCCCAATCGGCCCCACCGCACCGGCTCCTCAAATGCTCCGGCGTTCTTCATTGGGACGAGGAACGAAGTTGGTTTATCTTCCCTTGGTCTCCTGCTGAGGTGCACAAATTGGCTGGCGCAGCAGCTAAAGACATTAGAAGCAGCTTGCCCATTAGCATCTGCCCATCCTGCTCTCCTATCAATCTCTCTCTCGATCGCTCTCTCTCCCTTGTTGTGCTCTGCGTCATCAACGTTGTGGATTTAACTTTGGTTCCAGGTTCCTGACGACGACGGCGATGAAGGCGAAGGAAACGAGGACGCAGACGGAGACGATGCTGATGATGGAGATGAATATGAACTTCTTTGCAAGTAGTTCGGAGTCTCCGAGAATTTTTCAATGTTTCTAAGCGCCCTCTCCTCCCGCCGCCTCCATCAGACTGGGAAACTAATCTGTCTATCTTCCTATCTTGCTCTGCTGCTTCCCATCTCTCTCCCTGTCTCCCTCTGTCTCTGTCGCTCTATTGCCTGAAGTTTTTCACCGAGTGATTGCCATGAAGTGAGTTCTTGTCAAGTTTCTATGAATTTAGATGCGAGGAGAAACTAAGACGGATGCCCACGGCATCAGCATCAGCATCAACATCAGCATCGACTTCGCCTTCGCCTTCGACATTCCTTCCCTACCTCCCTGCCCCCGTCGTCCCACCATCGCACTTCCGTCCCCGCTCTCTGCGTGCCGCGCAATGGCTCCATCTATGGCGGGATGAAGCGAGGATTTTCGTCAAAAATAAACTTCATTTGTGTGCAATGTCATGCAAATTTTCTTAAATATTTATGGAAATGCGACATATTTTGCAGGTTTATTTCGTCTGTTTATGGATGTGTGAGTGTGACACTGATGAGTGTCTGTTTGCGCTTCTGTGTATTTGTGTGTGAGTCATGAATGTGTAATTCCTAAATTTATATGCGTTGGAGAACATATTGCAACCGTAATAAATTAAATAGTCCAAGGAAGGCATGGAATTCAACTACCAAATGGTTTTTATTATCAACAACAATAACAACAACAACAAAACCACAAACTAACACTGCCTGAACGGGAGCCGGAAGTGAGGAATTTGTAAGGTCGTAAGAAAGATCAGTAAGGGCAGGAGAAGGAACCAAGGAGGAGAGTGGTAGAGAAGACAGATGGAGGGATTACGAATAGTCTGAAAACAAAATCTTCAACAGAAAACAAAAATGTTCGGCTGAGCCGTGAGTTCCGATTGGTAGGTGTTAGTCAGAAATAAACACAAATCAAATCAAATTTTAGCTTTCTAAATTAGCCAACAACCGAAAAAGTGTTAAATAAAAGTATGAAACCAAAGAGAAATCGTTCACGTCTCGAACGTGTTGAACATGAGAAAAGTCTGCAAAATTTCCATTTGCTAAGTTTACAACGGGCTGAGAAGAAGACATTGCAACAACAACAACAACATCCTACACAACATACGTGAACCATCCACCAAGAAATGCACAACGAGAGTCGCGAAAAGGACGACATACGAAGGATGAAGGGTAATGGATGAAAATAAAAGGCAAAGAAAACAAAAACTGATGAGGGAAAGAAAAGATTCAGGCATAGAACCACATATACAAATGAAACATGAAAAGAGAGCGGAGAGAAAATTGAAGGAAAATGTGACCAGCAAAGGAAAACGTGAGACAGAGAGGGAGAGGAAGAGTGGGAGAGAGATACAGAAAGCGGCCAGCAACAATAAGAAGTGCGCATTAAGAGCCACTAAATGTCGACAATGACGTTGGCAACAACAGCATCTCAGCCACAGTAGCAACAACAGGAGCAGCAACAACTACGCAGTAACAACAACAGTTACCGCTGTGGCAACAGCAAAACGGCCAAACCAAAAGCACTGGCATCGCCAATAACAATGGGGGCGAAAAATGTCCCCTCGTTCCTTGGCCTGAACGTGGTTCAGCGACGAGATGAAACAACAGCAACAGCAACCTCCAACAACAACGACAACGGCAACAACCCATGGCTGCAGCAACAAAATGCACAAATTTAACGAAAAGCACAGCAAGAGCAACAATAACAACAACGACGTTGTTGGCGAATTGTTGCTGCTGCTGCTGCTTCGGAAGTGTTTTGGTGGCAATGAGATAATTGCTGGCCACTGAAGGGGTTCGGCGAGGAGAAGGAGGATTCGAAGACGGCTGTGGCGAGAAGCAGAAACAGGAGCAGCTGCAGCAGTGATGCGGAGTTAAGGAAATTTGTTAAAAATATAAGCTTTTTTCGTCACTCAAAAAGTATGTTGAAAATTCAATTGATAATAGCATACCTGGATTAGAATAAAACGGAAGAATTGTCTCAGTTTTTAGGTTTAACTAAAGTCCTCCTGGCCCCAAAGCCATGGCTTCAATTTAAGTCGCTCTGCATGAAATTTCTCTCCCCGGAATAGTTGTTGAAGCTGTGGCATTTCATGCAAAATGCATAAATTGTAAAAATTTACATTTCTCTCTCTTGGCCTCATTTTGCCATCAACAGCAACGACCGCCAAGAAACTTCCTTCATTACCGTTATTATTTTGCTCATTTTCCTGTCATTTCTCATTCTGCCCTTGTTGTTCTTGCTATTGCTGCTATTATTTTGCTGTTGTTGCTGCTGCTGCTGCTATTGTGATGAGGAATTTACACAACGGCAACAGGAGAGCGACAGACGCCCGAAGGCTGAGCAGCAAAACAAAACATCCTTCGCCTTGACACACATTACTCAGTGCTTGTTGTTGTTGTTGTTATTGTTGGTATGATTTCCGCTGGTTGTTGGTAATGACAGTAGTAGTCGTTGTTTTGTTGCTGCTGTCGTTAGGATTTTTGTTGCTTCTCTTCGTGTTGCCGCTTCTTCTTTGAAGGGAATTCAATATTATGTTATATGAAGATGCAACACTGTTGGCAACTGCTGTTGCTGCTGCTGGTGCTGTCACTCACCAGCAGCAGCATCAGCACCAAAAACAACATGAGGAAGTATTGCTTAAATACCGAGTTGTGTCACTTAATTTAGCATCCTCGTTCCTGTCGGAATGCATGTGTGTGTGCGTGCTTGAGTGTTTGTGTATTTGTGTTCTGTACGTTGATGTTCGTGAACATGTCAATGCAACAATGCAGTCATTGTTGTTGTTGTCGTTGTTGCTGGCGCTATTCCTCTAGCCCTTGCCGAGCAAACAAAAGTTGTTTTTCACCATGAAATTTATATTTCTTCCATGCTTTCGAAACTTCATGCGACGCCATCCCACATCGCCTTCCTCCATCCACACTTCCGTCCCACTCCACCACCGTCCTGGGCCCTCGCCAAGCGAACGAACGATTGGGACGCTCGCATTCGTTGTCCCTGTTATCCTTGTCAGCCGTTCGAGGGCGTGTGCGAATGTCGGTTTCAACGGGTTTACTTTTCGAGCGAACTCGTCTCCATCGAAAGTAAGTTCCTTGTTCATGCCCCAAATTCGAGATGTTTTCCTCGCCCAGAGAGAAGCGAGGAGCATGAAGAAGAAGAAGCAGAAGACGCTTTTCGCTTGGCGCCCCCAGAGCGACAAATTAGTTGATCCTGCGGGCTCTCAATTCGCCAGAGTTCCATGATTTTATTGCAGCCAATTTCGCCGACACCCCTGCGTCCTTCGCACGCCCTGCTGGCAGCTGCTGTTCCTGGGGCGAGGGGTCGGTTTGGCGTAAAGCCTTCTTCCATCTCTCGGGGCCCTGGCTCGTCCCACCTGCCCCTGCCAGACCCCTTCGGCCCTCGTCTTGTGCCACGCATTTCATTTGCCTCGCAAGGAAGTCGAGAGAAGAAGGAAAACGAATTCCGTTTCAGTTCAATGCACAGTGGAATAATTTAAACTTTCCACCGCAGGCCCTCCGACCTCTTCCTCTACGCCTCTTCCCAACACCTTTCGACTTCCTTTCTCTGCCCTCTGGCGTCCTGGACCCGGCTCCACCTGGTGCAGCGGGCGGAGTTTCTCGCGAGCTGCTCCGGACGGGCCCGGGTTTGGTTAGGGTTGAGTTCGGTTGCTTGGGTTGGTTGGGTTGGTTGGGGCCAAGGACCGCGGTCGGAGGCAACTTCTGCATTTGTCGCTTACGTGCGGGAAAACAAATGAAAAATCTCGCACGTAAGGATAACAAATCCTTTTTTGTGCTGACGGGAAACACGCGGCACCAGCAGCAGCAGCAGCAGCAGAAACTTCCACCAACTTTCCCTACGTCGTCGTCGTCGTTGTCGGCGCTGGCTGCGGCGCGGAAATTTATTCGTTGCAGGTTGCGCGGTACCTCATTTATGTGTACCGACTCCCTCCCCTCGCCCAACCTCGCGCTGCAAGTGTGTGGGCGTGGCTCCACTTGGCCCAGTGACGCTCTATTTGAGGTTATGTTGATTTTTAAGGAGCCTCCCCGCCCCTGCGGCCCCTTCCGGCGCCGCCTCTCCCTTTCACTTAACCTACTTGAGCAGGGCACTCGCTGGGTGTTGCCGTTGCCGTTGTTCTTGTTCTTGTTGTTGTTGTTGTTGTTGTTGTGGGTGGTGTTGACTTGTTGTTGTGCTGGCTGTTGTCGCTGCTGTGGTGTGGAGCTAAGAAGTTGCTGTCGTTCCCGGTGAAGGGACACAGTTTCGTTCCCAGTTGTTGTAATTGTTGATGGTTCCACCAGATGTTGTTGTTGTTTTGGTGTTGTTTTTCGAACTTGTTGTTTATTTTATTATAAGGTTTTCGGTAGTTTTGCTGTTGGTTGTTGCCGTTGAAAATTGCAAAGATTGAAAGTGTTGCTGCCTCCAATCTAAGAGGATCTTGCGGCAGAATGGGTAGGTTTTTTTATATAACTAATTTCAAGTGAGGTGAACTTTTGCAGCTTTCCTTTATAATTAAAGTGAAGCTGGTGAAAAATTGAAAAACTTTCACTAGTCGCGAGCGGGGAGCCTTTCATCTCCGTATGGAGGAGAAAGTTGTGAAGGTTTTTTGGAGTTATAGTGGCGAAAATGTGATATATTGCTTCTGCTCGCGGAAAGTGAAAAATAGGTTAAAAACTTTGCCAAAAGAGTTTCGCATTTTTTTCTGTTTAGATAATGAAAAACGAAAGTAATTTAAAGCTCTGCGAAAGAAGGCATTTTCTGACAGAGTGGAGTGTGGAAAAATTACGGCCACGGAAAAGTCGTGGAACTATTAATATTAATGGGATCAGAACCAGGGTGCCGTACAGGAAGAAGAACATGCGAAAAATTAAATACAAATTTCCCCAGGTGAAATAATTTCCATTAAGGATCCCGTGCTTAAATCCGGTTTTAGTAAATCCATCGGCGGGAGAAGTCGGAGACGTGATCAAGTAGGAAAGAAAGAGTGCCAAAGAAAGGGCGAACGAGAGTGGGTGAGGAATTATTAAAAGCCGAGATCAGAGAACTTAAATTAAGCCGTGCGCCGCACAATTTGCATAAATTGCGCATTTCGCTCCCAAATGTGTTCCTGCTGCACTTTTTGCTGCAAATGGAAAATTCATAGACTACAGGAAAATGCAGTCGCACGGCTGGCGAGGCAGCAGGGAAGGATCGAGCAGGACTGGAGGCGACAGGAGGCGAGCGAATGGAGGGTGGAGCGAAAAACAAACACAATATACAACAAGGTAATAACATGCAAAACAGTGCAGTGAAAGCGAATAGTGGTGGAGCGGGAGGGAGGTGGCGAGAAAGGCGAGAAAATGGCGAAAAAATTCCCCACGGGAAAGAAACAAAGCCCCAGGCGAGAGGGGGAGCAAAACAGTGTGGGCTGATTGTTGGAATAAAGAACGGAGAACAATAAAAAGGGGTGCTGGTGAGGTGGGGTGCGACGAGGGGGCGAGTAGGGAATTTTAGGATGTGTTTAAATGTCACAAGAAACCAAATCAGGATCTAAGCAAGATTTTCACTTTGCTCCACTTTTTGTGAAGTTACATTTTTTCAGCATTTCGCTCGCTCTATCTCACTCTCACGCTGACGCTGACGCTGACTCCTTTCATATCGTTTCGCTACCAAGTGTAATGTATTTTCTTCATTTTCCTCACTTTGCATAAACTAACGTAATCGCTTTCCTTTCCAACGGATAAGAGAAGGACCGAAATGAGGAGAGAACGAGGATTGCCGCGGAAGAGGGAGGGCACGAGGCAGCAGTGACAGGGACGGGGACAGCGACGGAGGAAGATTGCAGGCAGACAGTCGGGGCTCCGGCATTTGGATGGCCACGAGGAGGACGAGGCGCCTGGACCCAGAGAGAGAGGGAGCGGCGTGGAGCCATGAAGCAAACTTATGATTTATATTCGCACAAAATTACAGGAAGACGAAACTGCGAGAGCTGGAAAGAGAGGGAAAGCGAGCGAGAAGCTCTGGCTGTGGGAGAGAAGGCAGTGAGATGGAGGGGAAATGGAAGCAGGAAGGCGAAAGGCCAACAGGAGTCGGGCAACGGGATCGAAAGGATATTCGAGGGAAACACTCAAGAAAGATGGGGACGGCGACAGAGGGAAAAATAAGAACATTGACAAGGGGGGAGGTGGAAAACAAGGAAGGTCGAGGATGCGAGAAGAAAGAGTTGGCGTTCCATGGAAATGTGAGAGAAGAGATCGGGGACAAGACCACGAGCCGCGTCGGTGAGACGCGACGACAGAGAGGAGGGCGGCAGGACGGAAGGAAGAAAGTGGGTTGACAACGGAGCCAGATGGATGAAAGCTGGAGCAAGAGGAACCTTTGAGGGACCCGAGTGCGATGGACGATGGACGAAGGACCGGCCGAGCGACCGCCGACCCACGAAACCGGGAGCAGAAGCAAAAAGTTAAAAATATTACGCAAGTTTAAAAAGCTTTGGCCAAGGACGACGTCGTCAGCGCGTCGGAGCCCGTTGCGAAAGGGGACCGAGGACGAGGCAGGCCAGGCAAGCGACAAAGAAATGAAAATGTGAAATGAAGCAACAGCGGCAGCGGCAGCGGCGAAAGGCGAACCAAAGGAAGAACGTGAAGAAAGGGAAGCGGCAGCGGCAGCGGCTGCGGCAGCCACTGAAATTGAAACAGCAAAAACTGGGTTGACATTTATTCATGGCGCTGCTGAATTATAACGATTGCCGGCGGAAGAGAGGGAGATAGAGAGAGAGAGCAAAAGAGAGAAAGACAAAGAGGGGTGGCGGCCGGAAGAAGGGGAGGAGGAGGAGGAGGACGAGGAGGCGAGGACTAAAGTGGGAGGAAGAGATGGAACTGATTCCGGTTGGAGGAGTTTCGCTGGAGCGGGAGCGAGAGAAGTGCCGGGAAAGAGACGGTGGACCGACGAGTGGCAGCGGCAGGAGGCGGAGAGGAAGAGGAAGAGGCGACGGGAGGCTGAGATGGTGGCGGCCTCTTTAGGGGCTCCGGGGAGCAATGGAGCGATGGACCGAGCGCAGCTCAAGAGATCCGAACGACGAGCGAATTTATACAGTTGCGTGCGGAAGGCGAGATCAGAAGCAGAGGGTGAGACGGGGAGAGAGAGGGCCAGGGGAGAGAGGGAGAGTGGTGGGAGAGCGGACTAAGGGATAGGGGAGGGAGTGGAGGGCGGGGAGCGTGGGGGCGTCGCATTAAAAGGGCTTTGGCATTGAATTTATGACGGGACAGGCGAAGCGACAGCCCCAGCACTTGACTGGGAGAGAGAGAGGGGGTGATGGGAGAGAGGGATCCAATCCGAAGGGAAGCGGATTGACTGCAGTTTGGGATCTTGGCGGATAATGCGGGCGTATTGAAAGCAATCGCAGACGATTGCAATTAATTGCGGCCGTTGTGCGCTGACAATCGGGCGACAAATTTCACTGTCAAATATTTCGCTTATTGTCTGCGTGAAGCACCGAAATAAGCCAACGAATTTAATTTGCTTGTTGCCATTATTGAAATTAAAAATTCATTTCGCTAGGAATTGCGAACATTTTAATTGAAATTAGTTGAAAACCATCGAATTCGGATGAATTTGCCGAATATTTGCCCAATTTCGCTCGCCTTTTTACTGTTCCAATTTAAATCGAAATCAATGCCGGTCTCAGATTTCATTCGAGCGAATTGCGAAAATATGAATTTTATTAGAAATTTTTGAACACCACAACGTGAAGGGCGGCCTTCACGAGTGCGCTTTGAGGAGCTTTCGAAAATTCGGAAATTTTCAATAACAGATCCCGCTCTCGTTTAAACACAGCACTGGGGACCATTGAGAACGCAGTCGTGGCCCACGTGGCCGTCGGTTTAATTAGCGAACAAATGCCGATTGGGATCCGCCGACCCGGCCGATCGATGGCCAATTAATTCGGCGAGGTCCCCGCACCCGCCCTCGTCCGCGACGAGAGGTGATGAAGAGCGCTTGGCAAAGGTGAAGGTTGTCCGGGAATCGAATATTAATACTTATGCGTGCCCGATTCCGCGCCAGAACCAGGGCCAGAACCTGGGCCAGAAATCCGAAATAGAAAATCGAAGAGCGGGAAGCGAACAGTCAACAAATCGGAGGCGAACAGTGGGACAAAAGGCTAAGCAAATACCAAAAGCACACACGACACACCGATGCATGCCATACAGCAATGCAGAATAAATCAATACACAAGCGCACACGCGCACACACACACACACACATCGCTGTATGCGCTCTCTTACGTCGTCATGTGTGTGCACCCATACCGATGCATTCATACCGCGCACACACACACAAGCGCACATTGTATTCATTGCAGAGAGAGGATTTTTGAAATTTATGCAACAGCCATTTTGTCCGCTGTCGCCGGATGCAAAAGGGCGGGGGTGGAGCGGAGAGTGGGTGGGGGTGGGGGTGGTGCGGAAGGGACGATGAAGCTGATCACGTCCGGGTGGCTGCGGCGGCACGCGAGGCACGTATCGAGTGCTACAAACGGCGCGACCAGTGGCAGAAAAACAACTAAGCCGGCGTAAACAGCGGGACAGCAGCAACAACAAATGGCCCACGGACAAGGACAGCCAACATGGGCCGCCTGCAACTAAGTTCTGCCCCATCTGTCCGTTCGGCCGTCCGTGCGTCCTTCGGTGCACTCTGCGGTCGGGCCGAGCGTCGCCCCATGTGCTTGACGAGATTTTGACAAATGCGGGCTGTTAAAGAGCGTCGTGCTGAGCACACCGAGCATGGCCTTAAAAGGGTTCGGCGGACTCCGACACGAGGGGGAGCTCAGTAGTGGGGGAACTGAGGAAGGACCGGGGCGAAACCCCCAAGGAAGTGCCGGGGCAAACAGATATAACTTTTGGCTTTTCATGCGACAGCTCAATCCGTCCATTGACAGTTCGATTTGGGCGAAAGTTTCCCATCGAAAATCCCACTCGCCTCCAGCCGGAAGCTGCTGGCTTCGGCCTCACCACCAGCCCCACCAGACCCACCAGCCACGTCCTGAGCTGAGCTTTTCGAAAAGTACTTATTTTCAAAACGGTTTCCGACGAGCTGCGAGCGGAAATTAAAAGTGCATTAAATCAAAAGTCCCAGTGCTCTCTCCGCGGACGGACGGACGGACGGACAGACAGATGTACAGAAAGGACATTCTCGGCATTACATTCGCGCAGCGAGTGGTCCGTGGGTGTCGGAGGCGGTGGGCGGTGGGCGTGGCTCAGGCCGCTCGCCCGCTGCCTGTTGCTGTCTACATGATTTCCCAATGGCCTCTGCTCTCACTCCCTCCCCTCCCCTACCCCTCGCTCGAGTGGCCTCGGCGAGTGAGCGAGTGCAAGTGTTGCCACATCGAGCTAATTTAATGAGTTTTTAAAACCTTCAATTCTTGTCTTCTTTTTATAATATAGTTTTTTAATGCCGACAACGAGTGCGAGCGACATGCAATATGCATTAGAAATCGTTCATTCATGGCTCGTCCTTAATTAGTCCTCGACCGACCGCCATCACTTCGCCAACAACAACAACGACCACAGCCATAACTGCAACTAAAGCACCGACAAAAACATCAGTGCTAACAACAACAACACTTTGATCGTCGTCATCAGCAGCAGGGAAAACAACGACAACGAGAAGAGAGCACGAAAGCAGTTCAAGGCTGTTGTCGGCTGCCTCCAACCGAGCGAACGAGCGAGCGAATGAATGAACGACCGAACGAGTGGCCGCCGACCGCCCACGTCCTCGCCCCCGGCCCCGGCCCCGGCCCCGAAGTCGACGGTGTCCTCGCTGTCGCCGCCGTCGTCATGGTGCGTCGAGTCTTCCAGGATGCGATTGTGCAATGTAGCGGAACAAGGACACCGCTGCCTGCCCTCCTTGTCCTGCCCTCGGGCGCTCCGTCGGTCGGTCGGTCGGTCGGTGGGTCGGTTGGATGCCTGGGGCCAGACTGTGAAATCCTGTGACAATGCTACAGCTGCGACATTTTGCGGTCGTGGTCGTTGTCGTCGTTGTCGTTAGGTCGACGTCGTTGTCGCTGTCGCTGTTGTCGTCGCTGTCGCTGTCGTCGTCGCTGTCGCTGTCGTCGGTCGAAGGACATTCCGGCAGGAGGTGCAGCGACGGGGGTCCCCGGCACTTTCTTGCCCACGACCCGGATGCAGCGGGCCGAACAGAGGGACAGGAGGACACGAGGACGAAGGACGAAGTTGGCCTCCCCTGGGCGGCGGCGGAAGCGCTGAGCTTGCAAATGCTCAAATGGAATGGAAAATGAAAATGGATATGGAAATTAAAAAACATAAATTTCAGCAATTTTAATTAATTACTCGACCGGCCGCTTAAAAGGAAATTAAAGTGTGCCACACTTTCGCACCAAAGGTTAGATTGGAATTGCGCACACACACACGCACACATGCACATACACAAGTCACAAGGCCTCCAGAAAGATACTGATGGAGAGAGGGAGGGCGAGAGGAAGACGCGAAAGTTGCAAGGCTGCAGAATCTAAATTGAATGCGGGATGCAGGAGAAGAGTTGGAGTGACTGAGAGAGAGCGAGGACGAGGACGAAGTGGTTTTGCACAAAGTTCGAGTTCGAGTTCGAGCCTCCGGGAGGCGGCTTCGAATTGTTAGGCGAAAGTTTACGGCGTCCTGAAAGCGGACCTGAACGGAACGGAGCAGAGCAGAGCACTTCGCTCCATCTGCGAAGAGGGGTGGGGAATTTTTCTGCCTGTCCTCTGCTCGCAGGAGGCCGGCAGTTCCTTTTTGTGCTGCCTTCCAGTATTTCTACTCGCCACTCTTCTGTCTCGGCCAGTTAAAGGGTTGATGGCGTTGGCTTTTTGAGTTTTTTTCTATGAGAAACAGTAGCAGTTGGTAAAAAATTGCTGGAATTTTCTTCCGTTCCCATATGAACGACTCTCGACGACCGATGTAATTTCGCAGCGTTCCGTGACAAGCGCCCCATTCACTCGGAACAGACCGCAATCGTGTCGTGGTGACCGCAATGGAACCCCGAACAAGGTCTACTAATCCGATCCCCTCTCCCTGTCGTCCGCAATCCTTCGCCACCTTAATGAATTTCGAACGACCCGAAATTGAACGCAGAATAGTTGGAAATCTTCAGGCCCCATCGACCGCTTCCCGATGCGACCCGGTCCGGGAGCACGAGTGCATTGTTAATCCATTTTCGGCAGCCGCGAGCTTCCGCAACATGGCAATGGCGACAACATTGCCCGAAACTCCCTCCACCTCCCTCCAACCCCCACCAAATGACTTCCGCTCGACGACGATCCCCCTCCCGCATAGGGGCGAGGGCGCGAGGGGTCGGAATGGCTTCGTTGCCTCAAAATGGCCGCCATCTAATTAACATTCAACAGAGCGCCGGAGAGAAGTCGAGTTCGGGAGGTGCCCGCAAACCCCACCAGCCCCACGAGCCCCGCCACAAACCCGCGCAACTCGCCCGACCCGAGGCATTTGTCTCGCAATAACGCTTTTATTCGATTCCCAGGGGCTTTTGTTTTTCATAATCCTCGAAAAGGAGCCGCGCGTCGCCCTTTCCGGACTGAGGGACTTCGACAGCGTCGACGGAGTCGACTGAAGTTGGGACAGGACTGAGGTTGCGGCCTGACGGAGGTTGTGGCAGGTCGGAGGTTGTGGGAGGACGGAGGATGGAGCAGGACGACTGGCGACAGGACGAAGGGGTTGAGTCGCGGCCGGACGAGGATGAGCCCTCGATAGTGGCCGAAAGTTTCGAGGGCGGTGATCCCTTTGTTCGTGCGCCGTGGCAGGATAAACTTTTGAACATTCGCAGAAGCCCCAAAAACAAACAAACAAAAAAAACAAAAACAAAAACCCACCCTGCCACAAACGAAACGAAACAAAGCGGCCACGGCCATCAGCCAGCAGGATCCGGCCCGCCCGGCGCGACGTGGTCTGGCCCGGTCCGGTCCGGTCCGGTCTGTCCTTTCCAAGAACTTGACTCGCCTTGAGTTGCGTCGAGTGGAGTCGAGTTCAACGGGCTGCGGCGAACTTCGTGGTGGCCACTTTCCGGATTAGCAGCGACGTTTATCCCGTCGTCGGCAACGCCATCTCCATCGCCATCGCCCGTCGTCCGTCGCTCGCATCCCATCGCACCGCGTACCCGGTCCCTGTCGGCTGTGCGTGAGGCGCTCGAGGTGCTGTCGCTGTGTGTGTGTGTTGTGACGGTGTTGATGTTGAGTTTTTCTCTCTGTAGTTATTTTGAGTCAATTAAACGAGCGCTCTCTCTTCCCCTCGGGGTCCCGTCAACTGCAGGTCACTCGTAATTTTATGATGTGTTTTAGTGGCGAGCGCTTTTGTCCCGAAATATTTGTTGAATTCCATATTATTTTATTTTATTTTATTTTTCGACATTTGCCTTTATTTCCCTCTCTTGTGGTTTGGCCACTGAATACGTCGTGAGGGGACGTGGGGGATGAGTGGGGCGGATGTCCCAAAGGACACTCGAGTGGTCTGCGAGAGAAATTCATGAGGGACAAAAGTTTAACCTACCTTCGTTTCAGATGTCCAAATGATTCCGTCGACGTTGAGGTTGTTGTTGTCAGAACTGGAAGACGAAAGAAGGGATCATTATAGAGTTGAATATTTTATGAGATCTTCAGGAGAATTTGAAAAGTGCTCAATTGTTTTAAACCCAGTGGTAGAGTAAAAGTAGAGCCGAAATCGAATATTTTAAATTGTCAAATCGGAAGAAAATCAAATCACAAAATCGGAACCGATACTGAATCTTGAATCAAACTACTCTAGGGTCAACATTTCTGAACCTTATTCGAAACTCTGAAATCCACTCCGAAGCATCCCATACAGAGCTCTATCGGGTCAAAGGCAATAAGATAAGAACCTGGACCCATTTGGACTTATCTGAACATGATATTGCGATCACTGCTTCCTGCTAAATCCTCAGGAACCCTGCAACCTCGATTGCGAGTATCACTCGAAGCTCTCTCATGCATGATATTTGGAACAATGCCTTCATTCAGGGCTTTGAATTCCAATTATATTAGGATCCGTCGAAGGCATTCGCACCAACCTCTACTGCTCTACGGCTCCCCCGGCGCGCCCATTGATTATTTCTATGAGATTTCGGAAGTCGTGTCGTCGGTAGTCGGCACCATTTGACAATGGCACCGAGTGGCATTCAATCCTTTTACTCCACTTCGTCTCCATCTCCTCATCTGTTCGAACCCATCGGCCCCGGTTTGTTGTTGGGCCCGAAATGAATGAGTCCGAGGGCGCGGGGAGCCGATGATGAGACAGTCGTCGTGTCTTTTCAGACGCCAGGCGGGCTATTTCAAAATTGATTTTAGACCCAACCCCACAACCACACCGACCTCTCTCTCTCTCTCTCTCTATCTCTCACCCAGGATCCCCTCACACTTCCACATCCCACAACCCACTGCTGAAGGCTCAGAACCGTTTTAATCAAGTCGGCCATAGTGTGTCTGTGTGCGTGTGTGAAGGGAATTTTATGGTTTGCCCGACGCGTGTGTGCGCCTGTCTGATGGCGTGGCATGTGGGCGACGTGGGCGGGTCAAAGTGGGCGGAATGTGATTGGGAAATTCAAGCTGAATAAACAGCTAAAGTGTCTCCTCCGCTCTCTGACTTCTTGACGTCTCTCCATTTCTCTGGCACGAAAGAATAAAAATAGGAAACACAACATACACGACGTCGCTTGTCTATGCCCAAGGGGTCGGCAAGAGGTGTGCGGCAGGGAGGAGGCGAGGGCGAGGCGATGAAAAAGAAACAACAGAGAGCCCGAAAGTAAATAAATGAAATATCGCAGACGCATTTCGCGACAGACAGGCAACTAGCGGGTGGTGGACAGACGAAGGACATGGGACCAAAGAACCGGCCAAGTCCTGGAGAAAGGCACTCGAGCTGGAAAGGCGACCAGAATTCTGAAAGCACAAAATCGCCAATGTGACCAAAATAGAAATTATATCACTTTCTCTGTATTTCCTGACTCCCTCTTTCCCTGGCTCTTTTCTTATTGCGATGAATTTTTCATACATTGAAAGAAATGAAAGAAATTTTCTCCTTTCCTCCTAAGAGGCTTGAAATGAATTGTATCGTGTAAAAATTAGTTAATTTCAATCTCTCGGCAATTTCGTTCTTTAATTTCTTAATTTCCGCCCGCCCATCGATTTCTGCGATTTTCCACGTCCACGTGTTTTGACTTCAATCTTATTTATTGCATTTTCTAACCTTCGAGGGGGCGGGAAATAATTTTCTCGACCCACCGCAAACGAAATATATTTTCGTATTTCTCATTTGGTGTTGTTGTAATAACACAGTTGTTGTTGTGACTGCTGCCATGTCGATGGCAGCCGGCGAATGGTGAAGGTAGGGGAATAAACGGATTTTATGACCTACAAAGGAACTCGTAAATTGACGAACTCCTGCCGACGCCTTCGCAACGCTGAGGGAACGATTGGCAGGAGGGCGGCGATTTGGAAGTCTTCTTTGATTAATCCAATTTGGGCTTTAACATTTCCATTTATTTTCACATTTACATGAACGACTTTAAATCAAACCTAAACCTTTGTCTTGAAATATATTTCTCAATTACATTTCTCTTAATATGCTAAATAAAGTCCATATTAAAATTCTTTGCCATTGCTTAATTCTCATCAATTTCTCGCATTGGTTTTCCCCAAGTTCAGTAATTCGTCCCACTGTCCCGATGGTGCGTGTTTGCGTCGCCTTCACTTCCGAGTTTACCTCGAAGGAAACTTTTAATGCCCTCCCCCCACCACCGCCGACCTCAGCAACTTCCGTCCATCCCCCTCCCAACCCCCTCTCCTAATTCTCTAAACCACCGCATTTAATATCCCGATGGCTCCGAGTTGTTGGCAAGAATAACAAATGCTGTTGTGTTCCAGACATGAGAACCCCGTAGTCTGATGAATTGATGAACGTTTCATTAGAAAAACATGAACGTGAGTTTCTACCGAAGATACTTCACAAATATTTGGACAGCAGCTACAACAACAGCACTGCAACAACAGCCACCGTGGCAACAAAACCAGCAACAATGAAACCACGAACATCCACAGCAACAACGACAACAACAGCAGCAGCACCGACATGACAAGCAATAACAAGGCAAGGTTTAATTCGAGGTTACTCGAGGACCATCGAACGACGGGAGGACGACGAGGGGCGCTGGATCGGTACGAACGGGTGATGCCCGGATTGATGGAGGGCGTGGCACGGCGTTGAGGGTTCGACTTAATGCTGCTGACATAAATCAGAGAAACATTTTCGAAATTGCCAACAATTTATTGTTGCTGCTGCTGCTGCTGTTGTTGTTGTTATTGTTGTTCTTGTGCCGTACTCGGTTTTATTGTTTTTCTGTTTTAAATGTCGCCGAGACGTTGACGTCTGTTCGTGCTACTGGCGTGGCTGATATTGTTGCTATTGTAGGTCTTTTGTTGTTGTTGCTGCTGTTCCCACTGCTTTTGATGGCATTGTTTTTGATATCGCCAAGCTTTCGACATTCTTCTCTCACTTGAGTGAATTGTTCAGTTGTTATTGCTGTCGTCCTTGGAGCTCTCGAAGTTTGTTGCGGTTTCGGCAACGCCCACCGCGCCCGCCCCCTGCCGCTGTCGCTGTCGCTGTCGCTGTCACCACACCCAGCCAGCCACGCCTCCGCTGAACCGTGCCTTGCCATGCCCATTGTCACTGCCTGCTCCCCAAACTGTCAGTTGATTTGTCTCTTTATTTCTCGGTCTGTCCCAGAGACAGCCAGTCGTCCTGCCGGTCTGTCTGCCTGTCTGTCTGTCTGTCTATTCGCCTCGGTGTTTGCCTGGGCCTTTCGGCCTCAATGTTTATCCGCTCGTCCCACTTCGTCTCCCTCTGTCTGCCTCATTGCCATTGTCTCTCTGTCCCTTTGTCTGTCTGACTCCCCGTCTAACTTTCGTCAGTTCGCTCGTCGTCCCTTCTGCCGCCTCCTCGTCTCCGGCCAGAGCCTCTTAATGGCGTTTTAAGATTCCGGCGGAAACCTCACGGCCCCCAACTCTGCCCGAGCCTCGTCTCGAGACCCAGTTAAGCGCCGGAAATTAATTCAAACACGCCTACGAGTGCGTGAGACTCCCCTCGTCCCTCTCCATTTCTCTCTCCTACTCTCTTTCTCTCTCCGTCATCATCTCGCCGCCGTTCTTTGCAATCGTTCGGCATACTCCACAGACGTCTCCGAAATTGAGTCCCTCCAACTAGTGTCGGGGTTGACGTCCGCCATTTGTTTTTGTGGGCTGAGAGGAGAGCGTGTAGCATGGGTGGAGGGAGGTCCTGGCGGCGGGGCTGGGGAGCGTCCTTAAAAGCGCTTTATAATTACTTTTCTGAGTTCATGGCACAGAAGTCGCGTCGCTTTGGATTTGGATTTTTCTGCGACGCATGATAAATCAATAATTTCCACCGACGACTGCGTCGAATTGTGTGTTAATTTTCATTTTTTGCGCCCATTTATTCGAGAACAAATCGAGAAAATCCATAATTGAATTGAAACCTACAAAGCAGTTTTGTCTACATTTCGGAATGGAAAGGAAAAGAAACGCAGTAAATACTGATAAACCGATTTCAGAGACTCATCAAATTATGATTTTCGTAAATTGGGGATCATCCGTGAAATGTTCAAATTCAAACATTTGTCATGGAAAATGAAAAAACCGGGAAAAAATTGAAAAATTATGAGAATTGGAAGGGAATGAGCGAATGGGAATTGTGTAAATTTTTGAAAAATTCGTATTTTATGGATCATTAAAACAACATTAATTAAAGACTTGGACTGACAACCATGAGGTCCAACATCGAAGGAGGACAAATTGGAGTGTTTGGGCTAGGAGAGATGGAGGAGAAGACGAGAATTGAAACATGAAAAATTTATATTAATTAGCATAATTGAACTTCGTAAAGGGATTCGCCCTCCCCCTTATCACGCCTTTCAGCCTGCAAAATACACACGTAGCGAGGGAGGGAGAGGCCTTTTCAATCGGATGGAAGGCCTTCCTTCCACACCAGACTCATCTAGGTCGGTGGGAGTGGGTCGGTGGAAGTCCTCGAGCATCCTTTAAATTAAGAACTGCTTTTAATTTGCATCGTAAAAAGAGCTCGCAATAAATTAAAAATCAACGAGCAGAAGCTGTAGCGACAGCGATGCCAGAAAAACGAACAAAGTGGCAACATTCACCCTGGGGCAACAACAACAACAATAACAACAATACCAAGAACAACCTCATCACAAACACCAACAACAAGAAGAATTACAACACAAACAACAGCAGCAACAGCGACATCAAGAAACTGAAGCTGGAGCAATTAGTGATGTCGATGAAAGAGAAAGACAGCCAGAGAAAATAATGAAGAAAGAGACGGCGGGTGTGTGAGATGGAGACAACGGCGTGGCCCGAAGGCGCAAAAGTGAATCAAAAGAAAGTTCGCAGAATGTCGGGGTTCGACTGTAGGACGACCGATGGGATGATGGGCGAAGAAAATCAAGAAAACAAGAGAAATTGTCATTTCAAAATTAATTTGAATAATTTATCAAACACAAGGGCACTCGCGGAGAAAGAAAGAGAAAGAGAGCGAGGAAGAGCGCGATTTTTTTTGGGCAACTTTGAGAAGTTATACGAAAATTCAATGAAGAAAGAGGGAGAAAATTGAGTGAAGTGAGAACGAACCAAAGAGGAGGAAAAAAAAAGGACGACAACATTTGGCAATCAAATTAAAAATACAAAACTTCAAGCACAACAACACGAAGGACAACACGAGCAATCAACACGTTGCGTGGGTTTCCAATTAAAAGCTGGGGTCAGCGGGTGAAAGAGAGAGCAGGAAATGAGAGAAGGTGGGACGTGGCAACGCTGCCTGATGAGTCGCGCCCGGACACGCGTCCAATTCTCATTTGGCCGTTCCCTTGTCCACCCCAGGCGAACGGAAAGAGAAATAAAGAAAGAAAGAACGGCAGAGAACGACGTCAGTCGTCAGCAGTCAGCGCAGAAAGAGCGAGCAAGGGAGCGAGGGAGGGAGAGAAAGGGCGATAAATGGAAGCGACAGTTTGATAACGAAGGGTCGGTGGAAGCGTGCAGAAGAGGGCGGAAAGGAAACGGAATGAGCGAATAAATGCCGGTCAAGGGAAGGCCTGAAGCGACGCGTTTCCTGCACTTAACTCAATTTATTAACAAAAATTAATCCTAATTAGAAGAACAAAACTCAGGGAGGGCAGCGGCGGAAATGAGGGCTGGCGAGGGGCGAAATCGTGGATCAAGGCTAATAGGGCGGACGAAGCAGGTCGAGTGCGTGGGGGCGGGTCGGACTTGGTCGACTTCGTCAGGCCATGATGTGGAGCGTGGCTCTTGTTGACATTTCGAGCCGACCTCGAGGTCACTTTTCGAAGAAGACAGAGGTGGACCAACCTCGCCTCCATCCCTCCATCTCCTGTGACGAAGTGAAAGTCAATTTAAATGTCAATTCTACGGCCGTCGTCACTGGAGGCATCACCTTTCCTCCGGCTCGCATTTTTCTCGCGGCATTTCGCCGATTACCTCTCGCTTAATTTGCATCCCAACCCTCTAGCTGGTCGATAGAGGGTGGCAAAAGGTGGCACCTCCCCCGGGAGCAGGAGCAGGAAGAAAGACGTCTCAAATAGACGAAAATACGCCAAAGTCGTGAGTGGAGGAAAGAACTAAGTTATGGTAGGAGACCGAGCCGAAGACCGAAAACCAGTCCCTGACTGGGCACAAATTGAGGAAGAGAAATATTTCGTCCTGCTAGCGTTGAATTTCATTGTTGTTGTACGAGTCGGCTGGACTTCGGTGAAGCAGGGCGGTGGCCGAGGCAATCAAACTTAATTGCCACTGAGGCCAGTCACTTAAGCGTGGGGAGAAGCGAGAAGAAAGTTCTACCAGAAGGAGGAAGAGGCGGAGAAGTAGGAGGAAGGAGACGAGGTTGGCGATTAGTGCGTGGACTCCCAGTGGTTCTCGCCAATAATAAATGCCTGGCAGCAACTGATTTCCGCGTTAAAAAATGTTGTTCCAGAGATCACGATGGACTACTTGCTGCCATTAGCTCTGAAAGGCCCTGGAGCCATTGTCAAAGTTCAATGCGAGCCTGGAGCTTTCTCTTATTTTGCCTATTCTTGTCTCCCTCCCATCTCATTATCCTCCTCTCTCTCTCTCCATTCCTTTGTCTATCCGTCTCTCTAATTCTGCTCGCAGATCAAAGCGTAGGCGTGAATTATTGCCTCAATTAAATTGATGTCGAAATGCGTAGCGTTGCGAAATTACGGCTCTGAGCGTTGCTACCTAGCACTGATTTACGCGTTCGCAGCTAATGCCGAAAAGATTTTCCATTCATTTGGTTTTGATTGTCTTTGATGGCAGCTAATCAGGTTGGACAAGGTGAAAGGATCGGAGGGAAGGCACAGAAGTTCCACAAAAAGAAGCTCGGAGAGAGACAGACGGAAAGACACAGAGAAAAAGGAGAGGCGCAGAAGAAGAAGAAGAAGGTAGATGTGGGACGAAGGTGAATGGAATAAGGAGACATTATGTCTCTGAATGGATTGATGAATGGAGCTAATCAGCGAGAGCTTTGAGGTGATGTCAGTTAATGTGGCCTTTGACTGTGTTAATTATAGCCGAAGACTCGAGGCGAGGCCGCAGCGGAGTGAAGAAAGAGAAGGCGAGTGGTAGAGAATAAGTTAGCGAGAAAAATAGAAAGATAAATCCACGAGGATATATCTCGAAGTCATGGCGAACGAGATAGTTTGAATTATTGCCTGTGGTTGAATTTTCCCACGTAATTTCCTCAATACTTCCCCACACCAACTGCTGTCAGAATTTGTTTTTCCATTAAATGAATTCATGCTTCGCCCATATCGCTCTCTCTCTCTCTGTCTCTCTCCCACCTCCCTCTCATGTGATGTGAGTTGGCTTCGCTTCTTCTGTCCACATCCTTGGACCTTTCGCTGGCCACATGGAGGATATCGGAAAGCTCTTGTTTTTATTATAACATTCCAGGAAATTCGCAGAACTTTATTTGATTTATGGTGTATATTTTTATGTTTCTACGATTTGTTTTGGTCTTGTTGTTGCTGCTTCTGGTCATATTGTTGCTGTCAATGTTTCGCTTCTTTGGCGTATGTGTGTGTATGTGAAATTGCTGCAATTCTTTTGTTATAAAATATCCAAATTTATGACCAACACAATCGCCGTGTGTCATTCTTCGTGGTACGTGGTCGGATGAAGATCTCACTCAGATTTCCTTTTCGTTTTTCCCTCCTTCCTCCCACCTTCTTTCCCTTCCTCTCCTCTCCTATCCTGCCTGCCTGCCTTTGCCTTTTCCCATCCCTCATCCTCGGTTGGTAATATTTTTGCTTATTTGTTTGTTTGTTCACTTTTCGTTATTTATTTGGCTTTTATGACAAGAAGTTATGCGTTAAATCGTTCTGATTTCCTTTTATATTGATTTGCTCTACTATAGATTTAGCACCGATCGGCGGTCGTTGTGGAATATCTATCGCTTACCCAGACCATCAGCCGAGGAAGTCGTCCACGAAATGAGCGGGGTCGTAAATCGGTGTCCTTGTCCTTCGATGTGTGCGGGGCTCTTATGGTCGATCTGGTGTCAGTCCATACTTTGTGATGGGAACGGGTGATGACCGGACTATTCAGGACAATTGAACTTCGTAGTCGGAGACGAAGGACGAAATCGATTCGGACAAGTTCAAGTCCGAATCGATTTCGAGTCGAGGAGAAGATTGGGAACAGAAAATTCAGGTTATCAAGTTTCCTTTGGCCTAATGAACGACGGAGGAAATTCTGCTATTTAAATCCAGAATAGTTTATTTTTAAATCATTCAAAACACGACGAAATGTTTGAAATTTTTGAAGATTCAAAACCGTACTTTAGAAACACCTCTTGATAATGGACTTGGCTACCATGATATCCCTGAGGCCAGAAGATAAATTTCCCAAAGGAAATGAAAGTCACCTTGCTTCCTTCGAGATTATGCCGAAATTTATTTCCGCATTAGCAGCGATAACAGCAATTCCCCAGAATTCGAGCTAGACTAGACCCAGAAAGTCATCTGGGTTTACGTTGGTTTTTCCCAGAACTTGCACGAAACGTGAAGCATTTGAAGCGAAGACAAATATGTGCCAGCAAACGACGATGATGGCGATAGGGAAGAAACGAAATCAGGGCCGAACAAGCTGAAGAGGACCAGGACCGAGACCGAGACCGGGCCGAGTGGCCGGATAAACATAAACCTAAGACATGTGTGCAGCTCGCGACAAAGAAAGCGGGTACAGAAAAGGAGGGCACTGAGAAATAGAGGGAGTCGTAAAAAGCACTGAGTGAGCGGAGGAGGACGAAAAATGATATAGAAAGGGAAAGGGAGAAGGAAGGGAGCAGACGCCGAAGGGAAGGACGCGGTGCAAAGCAGATCACGAAGCAGATGATTTAGAATGCAAATCTGTCCATTCAGCCGAGATTTATTGCCTGGACACAAGCTATTTATTACAATTTATTTTACTTCATTTTATTTCGTCCCGTTCCATTTCATTTCGCCTCGTCTTGTCCCGTTTCATTTCGCTCCATTGTTATCTGCGACTGGACACGTGGGTTCGTTTTTTCCACTCTCTCTCCCTCTGTCGCTCTCACGTTTCACGATAGCGCTGATGCTTCCCATGGCCCGTCTCTCTGTTTGTACTAACTATGCATGCTCCTAGGAGCAGATCTCCCACGTGCTAGTGCCATGTGTGAATGTGTGTGTGCGTGAGGAGTCCCCATCGAGCTTCGTATTTAAATCGTCGCCCCTCTCCTACCCCCGTTGTAGGCGTGACAAAACGCCATGGCCCCGCCAGTCGTCCTAAAACGCACGCCAAAACAAATAAATGTGGGAATTATTTGGGTCGCAGGATTAAAGGATGCGAACGATAACAGCAAAAGTGGCTGGTTTTTCCAGTGGTTTTTCAGTGTGGACAATTTTTTCACGGTTTCCCAGGTGTTGGCGGGAGTCCGAAATGGCAGCTGAATTTAAGTACTCAATTAGTATTTCAGTCCATATTGTCTTTGTTGCAAAAAAAAACAAGTGATATTTTGAATGCTTCTGTTTTTTCCTTACAGATTGGATGCATTCCATGGGGCGAAACGAAGACACAAGAGACAGAAATTTACTAAAAACGAAGGGCCGGTGAGTAAAATTTTCACGATTTTTCGTTTTGTTTCAATTGATTCAGGTGTTTTTTCTGTATTTTGTTGTGTTCAATAATTAAAGTATTTTTAAGAAATATTCCTATTCACAATACCATGTTAATACCCTGCCCTTGTAAGATTTCCCAGAAGTTACGTTTGGGTATTCGCAGCATGTTCTTCAGTGTTTGTGACACGATTACGACCTTACGAAAGACGTCCACGTCTGCACCCCCCCAACTTCCAACCGCCCTCTCTGGCATTGAACCCAACGTAATTGACGTAAGTTGCGTTCCATGGTTATTGTTATTGACATCTTTATTGTCACTCATCAGCAAAGCCAGAAAAACAAAGCATCTGTCACAGACATCTCCGTCATCTCGGGCTCGTCACGCGCCCCTCGCCCACAACTCCCAAATCATGGCAATCATCGTGCTCGTTGTCCTTCGCATCCAACCGTCCTCGGCATGAGAACCAATTGAAGGCCTCCCTCCTGCTCTCCTTCTCCCTCTCTCTCTCTATCTCCTCGAGGGATCCTTAGAAAACCCCCTGGCATGTCGCAAAATTTTCGCTGAACGCTATTGCTTCGCATGCAAAAAGGATAGTGACGAGGGTGCAGGAGTGGTCGGGCAGGGCAGGCCAAGGAGAAGGATGCGAAATGAAATACAAATCACAGCAAATGTGTGCGTAATTCCTTGGAACATGGGGGGAGTCGTGGAAGGACGTGATGGGGAAGTCGAAGGCTCGGGTTCTTCCGCCTACACGCCAGGCAAATAAATTCAAGTTGACAGTTTGATTAGAATTCATATTTTGTCACCCCTTCCCCTTTCGTCCCCCTCATTCTCACCGATCCCAGCATCCATTCTCTCTTCGTTGCCGTTCTTGTTATCCTTGTTATTGTTGTTGTTTTAGTTTTTGTTGTTGCCATCATCGATTTGGATCCTTTTTGACATTTAAAAGGGTCACACATTGTGGAGCGAAAAAATACGACCCATCGATTATAAATAATTTGTAGAATTTATGAAAGCCAGAGGACGCAAGAGGACGCCAACCGGCAAGGTCGAGCTTTGTTTACATTTCCCCCATTGATTCTCTCTCTCTCTTTCTGACGCCGTCATTTGCCCTCCCTTTGCCCATCACCAGCTCTCAGGACGAGGTACAACAAATTGTGTTGTGGCCGGATTTCGAGGCTCGTCTGCACCGACTACGAGCATAATTATTTAATATTCCTCCGCTCCTCGACTCCCTCTCTCTCTCTCCCTCCCTCCCACTCTCCCTTATCTATCTGCCTCGCCCTGTGTCTGTCGTCGGCATATTGAACTCTCCCACTATCCCGGTTCCGCTCCTCCCGCTCATAGGTTTTGTAATTGCAGCCCATCAAAGTGAGAAATTTGTTGTAATTTGTCTCTGACAGTTGCTTGTTTTCCGCATCCTGTGGCCGGCCTCCGGCCTCCGTGGTCCGAGCGGCTGACGGGCTGAAGGGTCAATATTGGCTCTTTGTGCTCGATTGGAGGATTGGATTTTGTTTAGATTGTGAAAACAAATGCGTCATTAAGAGGAAAATTGAAAATGCTCCAAGGGTTCATGAGGATTACGTCGAACCGAGAGACGAGAATGCGACGAACAGATAGAGCGAGAGAGATAGAGAGAGACAGAGAACAGAGATGGAGAGGAGAAGGGATAGTGAGAATTATGACTAGAGTGCAAGAGACATTCGAGGCGATTCATTCAAGCGGGACAGATGAATATGATTGTGGAGAGATTTGTGGGGAGGATGAGAGAAGGAAAGACAATTCATTAAAATTGAGAGTTTCCCCAGATGATAAGTGCAGAAGGGGAATTTCATTGGATCGGCGGGAATTTTTATGGGATTACAAATTTTCTATGGACGAGAATTTTTAGTGGAATTGAATTATTTCTAGTAAAAGGTAAACTATTTGGATCAATGGAGGTTTCTATGAAATTATAGAAAATGTTTGTTAAAGTTTGATTAGAATTCTCTAAGGTAGGAGATTTCAAATTTCCATAAAATCCATTTTGTTAAGCTTTTCAATTTCAATTGAATCAATTTTTCATTGAAATCAATATTTCATCAATTGTTGTTAGATTTTTAATCGAATTCCAACGCACAGACCGTTTAGGCCGGCCTCGTCCTCAGTTGGCAACGCGGTCCCGCACGCCTGTCGTCGGTCGTCACACGCCGAAGTGTTGCCAATTGATAAACGATTCGGCGAGCGAAGCGAACGAAGAGAACGCGGTCGCATCAATAAAACTGTCATCAATAATATTTCTGGGACAGTTGTGGCTGCCACCCCTGCCAGGGTTGGGGGTTGGAGGCTGGAGGCTGGAGGCTGGAGGAGGACGGACGAAACATGCTGGCGTCGCCCACGCCAAGCTGGGCCAAAACCGCAAAAACAAAAGTGGCCTAAATCGGATGAAATCACGCAAAAAGAGAAACACTATATGTGTATAGGGGAACGAATAGGATACTGAGGCAGTGGGAGGGATAGAGGGACAAAGAGAGCGAGAGGGCGACAGAGAGGGGGGGGGGGTTGGAGGGAGATACGGGCTTAAAAAGCAAAATCATGCGCTGCGGCAGATGTCGGAGGGGCGCAAAAACACGGCGACCTAAACCTAAAACCCCAATGAGCTTACAGCAGCATTGCTCAGAATCACGAGGGAAAACACACAGATTAGAGAGAGACGGGGAGAGAGAAAGGGGGAGAAATAGAGGGAGCGCCAATCGATAGCGAGCGGCATCGGGAGAAAAACAAGTTCTGATCCTTATTATTCGGGTGTTTATCTTTACGAGCTCTGATTTCGGCTCCACATGCGGCCGTCGAATCCCACGATCCCTGCTTCCCTTTTATTGATGTCAAGGTTTTACTATCGCCCCCCTCTCTCTCTCTCTCTCTTTAACTCTCCTGGCATTGTGGAGGGAGCAAATTATGAGTTGACCATATTTCGAAGGACCTCCTGAGCACAGTGAGAAGGCAGAAATTGTAGCAACTGCTTCGAACTCCGGCCTCTCCCTCTCTCTGTCTGTCTGTGTCTCGTGCCCTTCCCCTGGCCGCGTTGTGTGGCAACTTTTAATCAACCGCAACAGCCGAATATCCTTTCACTTCCGCCTTGGCGCCCGACCCCAGTCCGGCGGTCACCTACTGGAGGGATGGTCGGATGGCGGACAGACGGACGGACGCGGCCACCACGTTGCGGTTTCGGGTCCTGCCGGGCTGCTGGTGGGTGGCCCAATTTTCGGTGTTGCGTGTAACTTTCTGGTTTTTCATTGCGGTGCCGGTGGAGTGACAGAGACAGGACAGCCCAGCACAGGACAGGGACAGGGGTGGGGATGGTTGCAGAAAACCACAAACCTTTCGCCCGAGGGTCAAAGCGTTTGCAAAAGGTTGACATGAAAAATGGAAAATCAAGCAATTTCAGAAATTTCAAAATTATTTTCTTTCGTTTTGCATTTTTCATTTCTTCTCTTCCTCTGCTTGGTGTTGTTGCCTTCTCATGTTCTCCGGTTGTCCCTCGTCACTTGTTCACGCTACTCGCTCGATGATCCCTGAAAGTGTTTGCCGTCGATTTCTCGGAACGAAATGTCTGCCTGCCGTCGAATGTCCGCCTGTCTGGGGAAATCGCTGTCTGTCTGCGACTCAATGTCTTTCTGTCTGGCCTTCGAAAGCAATCTAAGCCAGCTCGAATCGATGAACCACATTGAAAGAGGATATCGAGGGCTCGGCGGTGGGCCTGGGGCAGGGGCTGCGAATAACGACGGCAAGAGCGGAATATTAAAAGAACGTTGGCCGAGAGAATCCAGACGCTCACTCACACTCGCTCACACTCCCACGCAATATCGCCGCCCACACACATTTAATGATGGGATTAAAACGAGACGTTTGTTTTTGTTTTTTTGTATTCATGAATGGAAAATATTTGCATGCACGAACAATGGGCCAGTAAGAAAAAACAAAACAAAAAAAAAAAAAATAAAACAACAACAACGGTAAAGAGAAAGACAAGGACAATGGCGACGGCAACAACAACAACTATAGGGGGAGGACTACAATAATGAAGACAACAACGTCATGATCATCAACATCCGCAAAAAGTAATTCCAGCCAAATGCATTATAGTGTTTTGTTCTGTTGCTCCGTGCGGTTGAAGTGCATTTCACAACAGCAACAAGCACGACAACAACAACACATCGGCAATCGACCGACGCCCACTCACAACAACAACAACAACAACAGGGAAGTCAACAACGACAGGACAACAATAAAAACAACAACAGCAAGGACACATGAACGGACGACGTATTTAACTCTGAGCAACACTTAGGAATGTCAAGCGCATCAGCGACACGCACACAGCCACACGCACGCATACTTCCGCCCTCACCCACCCACACACACACGTAAAACCTCTCTCTCTCTCTCTCTCTCGCTCGCCTGCACACTTACATGCCTCTATCCAGCCATCCAGCCATCGAAGTCGTAAATTTTAAAATTTTACAACAGCGCATTCTGGGCTGCATCCATTTGTTTGTGTGAGCACTTGCGTGGGTGTGTGTGGCTGTATTTCCGGCTCGCCGTCAGTGGTGTGTGTGTGTGTGTGTGTTTGCGTGCGGGCGTGTCTGGCCTGGGCGCATCTGGGGGCGTGTCTGGCGTGCGTCGGGAGTTCAACGACCAAAAATTTCGAGAATTTTTCAAGCACTTTGTTAGAACGGCGACGAGGCTGCCGAAGCAAGATATATCGAGGGAGAGAAAGAGAGAGAGAGAGAGAGAGAGGACAATGTACAAACGAGAAGGGATGGATGGATGAAATATGTGAAAAATTGTCTTAATTTACATGGCAACGATTGAGGGACTCGACCGTCCTCCGACGAAGGCCACGTTAAGCTGTCGAGTGGGGGAAAACGAGTCATTATTTTTTTTGAAAACTCTTCCAATACTTGTTGCGGGAAGGAGATCCTGGAGATTGGGGATTTCGTCCTTGCCTGAGAGATTTGAATGCAAAACGAAAGCGAGAAAAAAAAATGCCAAGAAAAATCGCATTAGAGGAGAGAGAAAAACAGTCGACAGGAGCGGGAAGAGGAAGGATTAAATCTTCTCTGAATGTCACTCTGGTGGAAGACGAAAGAAAAATCGAATCGATTCGGATTTTCGAAGCCCAATAAAAGGTTTAAGATGGACAGAAGATCGGACATGAAGGTTAAGCCTTGATGTAGTTGGCTAAGCCGGAATTTGGGCTGGGAATCAGACCTCAATAGGGAGAACTTTTATTCGAATTTTATGGGTTCATAATGAAATTTTGAGTACAGTTTCGTCAAAAGGTCCAACGTCTAGACAGTCGTCGATTCACAGCAATTGAATGGAATGCCATGTTTGTTGAACAAACAAAACTTCATTCGGCTTTAATGGACTGCGCATTGAAAGCAAGAGAAATTATTAATAAATCAATAGAAAGGCAGAAACAAAACAATGCCATTGATAATATTGAACCGGAGTAACGAAGGCAACAGCGGCAGCAATGCCAATAATAAGAACAGCAAAAACAATAACAATAAAAGCTAGGACAAAAATAATAATAGCAGTAACAATAATAATAGAATTACATCAAATTTTGAACCGACATTTTGTTTACATCCAAAGGGCATCCGATACATGGCCGGCGACGTTTGTAATATTTTTCCTATTATTGTTCGATTGTTATTGGTCGAGATATTTTTGTTGCATATTATTATTTAGAATTCTGTTGTTTTTATCCTGTTGTCGCCCTTTGCCCTTCGCTGTCTGCGATTGAAAGTGTGTTTACGTTGATTTGTGTCGAAATAAAAATGAAAATTTGCTTGTTTTGCATGAAAAGCAAATAAGTAATATGTCGACGACAACTACAGTAACAGCATTGAGATCAACAACATGCAAAATACCACGTACAATAACAACAACAGCACCAGCGTTGACAGCAACAGGACGCGCCGGGGCAGATCAGGGTCGCGGAAGAGCGGAAGAGGGAGCAACAAATCTTCATTAATGAAGACGCTCCTGCAGCGCTCAACGTCCTACAGCAGACCACGTGACATATTGAGAGGTGGGCCGGGTTGGGGAGCGAGAGCAAGACCAGAGGGCAGAGGCCGACGGGCTGAGGTCGAGAGGCTGAGGCAGTCGGCGGTTCGAGGGCATCCGCCGGAAGGATGCGGAGTCAAAGAGGTGGATGGAAGGAGGAGGAAGGAAGGAAACTAAAATGTGAGCAGCAACAAAGAGGGCAACGAGGCAGCAACAAAGACAACAGCAACAACAAGAACAGCGATGCGTGAAGGCAGAAAATGACGATAACAAAGGCGCGTAACGGTAACGATCCTGCCCACGTCGCCCCGCCCCTCGTGGACTGGCTGAAAAATATATAGGAGGCGATAAATCGTCGTGTTCGGATAAATTACAACAAAGATGACACGCAAGTGATAAGAGGCAGCGACGGAGCAATCCGGCGAGAAGAATAGGCAAAGCAGGAAGCCAGGAGCAGTAGAGAGGGAGCGAGTGAGAATGAGGGAGAGTGAGAAAGAGTGAGAGAGAGAGAGAGAGTGAAAATGAGGGAGAGAGAGAGACTGAGAAAGAGTGAGACAGGGCGAGCGCAAGTGAGAGAAAGGCAGAGAATGAGATCTCGTTGGCGGAAGGTGTGAGAATGTTATTCATCATGGCCATATTTCATGCGAAATACACACACACATACTCTGGTACATAAGCAGCACATACACGCGCACACGACCAGATATGCAAAACACACACACGGACACTCGCATAACAGGCCCCCTCCAGCCGAAGATTCAGACGTCCATGTTGGACCGATGACACTCGCGGGCCCGCCTCGGGCCGGGGCCGAGGACGGGGCGGCGGCGACGATCTTTGAATTTATTCATGTTTATGAATTTCAGCACGAGATGAAATTCCATCGGCAATGGCCGGAAGCAACAAATACGTCAGGGCCTGTGTGCGTGCGTGTGTGTGTCTGGGTGTGGGTGTGGGAACGACGTCATCGTGCACTCGATCTGTTTAAAGTTTAAAGTCGGATTCAAGAGCGAACTGACAACATTTTCTCAACTTGTTTGAAATGTTGTGGAGCGAACCGTTAAAGAGCGAACATTTTAGAATGGAATTAAAGAAATTGAATTAATTATATTTGGATGGAATTGGCAGGACGAGGCTGCTGCGTCCTGGATCCCTGGCAGAACGTTTCAATTCGATTCGCACTTTCACGGTCGACATTGGCGCCGAAACACATTTGGATCAAAGGCCGCAGGGGGAGCGGGAAGGGACGGTTGGGACCCCGGGGTCGAATTTCGAATTCCCGCCCTGCCCACTGTACAAAGGAAATGAAAGGAAGGGAAGCGGGAAGAACGAGGGCCGAGATCCTCTCGATTTACGCACATTTGCAGCAACAACTGGGAAACCAACAACGACAAAACAGGAAAGAACCAGCAACAACAATAACAACGAGAGCTAAATCAGCAACAAATACAATAAATATAAAGCAGCTGACAAGCGAAGATGGAGGAGAAGCAGAAGCAGCAGCAGAGCAAGCATGATTTTTCCTTATCGGGCTAAGGACAACTACAATAAAAACGGTAACAACAACAACAACAACAACAACAACAACACCAACAACAACAACAACAACAACAACAACAACAACGTCGACGACGACGGCAACTCAACGTAATGGCGAAACTTTAGAAATTCGCCAGAAGCTTAAAGTTCCACCGGCTCCCGCCCTCGACCTCCCCCTTCACATCCGGCCCGGCGTCCCTCGACACGCCCTCCGCCGTTCGACAGAGATAAAAAGTAAACCGTTCCCAGCTGCGGCCACCTCCGAGCGGGGCGGAGTCGGGGCGACGGGGGCGGCCGCGAGGCTCGGCAGTCGTCGCGGGATCGACAGGACGGACGCGAGGCCAAAACGTGGCCACCGAAGGCGTACGAGTCGAATGTGGGTTAGTGGGCGTGAATGGGCGCTGCCGATGGTGCTCGTGCGTGCGTGTGCGTGTGCGTGTGCACGCAGCCTTAGTATGTGGGTTACTGTAAGACGAGGCTCTGGTTTTGTCTCCTCCATCCTCCTTCCTTGTTCGCGAACTAGACTTCTCTCTCCCTCCCGTCGCTTCTCTTCCTAGTCCTCGTCCTCGTCCTGGTCCAGGTCCAGGTCCTCGTTCGTCGCATGAGCGGAATAAAAAATTGTGATTTTATACTTCTGTTGTTATCATTTCCATTGTTGTTGTTTTGCTCGAGTTTCGTATTTGTGTTTGTCTGTTTGATGTTGTTGTCGGAAGGCAGAGGACGATGGCGGCATTGTGGTAGTGTAGGTAAGAGGGGCAGAGGAGGTTGGCGGTGAAGGGGTGGAGCGCACGCAACAACTGATGCTGCTTACAATTGCAAATTGATAAATAGATTTGCAGCGGATTCCTTGGCTCTGTTGCCACCCCCGGCCACCCCCGGTCACCTCCTCTCTGGTTAGTCCTTTGTCCTTACGACGCTGGCCTTCGGTACGCACCACACGTTTCATCTTCCTCGGCCCAGGTCTTCTTTTCTCCTCCTCTCTTCTCTTGTCCATCCCTTTCCCTTCCCTTCACATGCCTTGCCCTTCCTTCATCCTACTCAGACTCCTCCATTCTTTCCTTCATCGTCTGCCTTCGCTCCCTTTGTCCTTAATAAAATTGTGCCTGATTTTGCTCGCCTCCATAGCCCGGTGGCCTGGGCTCGCACGACGATGTCCTTGCGTTGCATGGAAAGAGGAATTTTTTCGTTGTTGTCCTTGTCAGCGGGGCGATTGTTCTTGTTTTGGCTGTTGCTGTTGTTGTGTTAGTTGTTGTTATTGTTATTGTCGATGAATGCCGAAAAGATTGCTTATCACTTGTACATTAACCACGCGTCGCCGAGCATTGGATTTGCTTCAGTTCTACGCTTTTTGGCCTCGCCCTCGCCCCGTCCCCCTGTCCTTCGTCCTCCTCATCCTCTTCCTTCCTTCCTCCTTCTCGGTCACGTCGACTCCTTCCGCGCGTCGCCGGAGCCAAATGCGATGACAATGACCACGACAAGGACGACAACAAGGCAGCGTCGAACATAAAAACAACAAGGACGTCGACGGCACGACCGACTCCGACAGTCAGCGTCCGTTGTCCCTTGGGCGTTTTTCATTTGTCGGCTCAGTTATTTTGCAAATAATTTTCTTTCAATTTAGCTGTAGGTGTTCGACTAGAAAATCCCATCGCCTCCCATGGCAGAGTTTCATTCAGCGATATCATCGTGAGGATTTAAATCTCTTAAATATTCTTTGCCAGGCTCGATAAGTTTCAAACAATGGCTTCGGTTAAGATACGTCTGCTGTCGCAGGCTAATGGTAAATTATTCTTGTACCTAATCTGCTGTACCTTAAGCTCAGAGGATGGTTGGGTATCAAAAACATTGGTAAATTTTTGGTAAAATATCGTTTGCTCTCCCATGGTCTCATTAAAGGAGTCTAAAGTCTCTTAAGTCATCGAACGATAACCGATTATTTGATACCCCTTACTGTCTCAATCACAGGAATCCATTATTCAATATACAGGAACTGGCTTGAATCCGTCGCCTCCTTCCGGATTCTTCCCTCATGCTTTATTGTAATCTACTTCGTAGTTCTCTCTGACACTTCTCAGATGCGCCAAAGTAGAGCAACTTCATTATTTTCCTATCCGATATCCACATGCTGTAATCGTGTGAAAATATGTCTCGTGCAGCCATGGGAAAACCTCATCTTCATTCATGATTAATTCGTCGCAAATATATCTATGTCGAAGAGCTAATAATTTATACGGAACTAACAAGATTGTCTCCTATTCGCTCAGATATATTTATGTGCATACACAATCTACGTCGTCTCGCTGTTTGTTCTTTCCCTTGTCTCCTTTGTGTGGTTCTTTTCAAGTCGTGGTCCTTTCGCTACAATGTCTCTCTTTCTCCCTCTCCCCCTCTCTTTCCCCAATGTATTTCTCTTCAGTCTGTGGTGCTCCTTCGGTGCTGGTCGTGGCCATGTTCTGGCTTATCATCGGAGCAAACATTATAAATTGATATACTGATGCACAAGGATTATCAGCGCATTATCCGGGCAATACAAGTTGGAATTTCGCGATAACATTGAAACACTTACGACACTTGGTAATAACACTCAACAGCAACTACAACAACAATTACAGCGTGATGTAAAAAATCGAGAACAATAACAACTACAATGTAAAATAACAACATCTGAGGAACAGAAATACAACAACAATGAGTGAATGCCGAGCAATGAACGCACAACAGCTTGGTGAGAAACAATCGAGCGTCTTTAAACTAGAACTGCAATAACATCGTCGACAAAAACCACCAAACCTACAACACATACGCAACCCGAACGCGAAGGACATGAAGAGAACAGCGAGGCGAAGAGAGCAAGGGAGGAGGAAAAGAGCGACGGCGAACACACAGTGCGAAAGGGCGATGAGCAGGAGCAAAGGACGAACGAGTGCGAGGAGGAACTAAAGCGCCACAGGAAACAACAACAAAAAACACTACAACAAAGCATCGTAAGTGCCACAAAGAACGAAACTCCGCTGTAGCCCGCAACCGAGCCCGAGCCCGATTTCCCGATTCGAAGAGCGATAGAGATGAGAGGATAGCGAATGGACGGACGAGCAGATGGACCGGAGGCTGGGCGGCAGGACGAATAGATGGAAAGATAGACAATCGGTTACGTTGCGCCAGGACCCTCAGAGTCGCGGGGAGGGACTGGGGGCAGTGGAAAATGGCAATGGAGATGCCGAGGATGACGATGGAGAAACCGGGATGCTGATGGAGGGCGCGGGGACCTCGTGGGGGAGGCAGCAATGGCGACGGCGGTGCGACAACATCGAGCTGTGACGATGGCGACGATCAAGGCGAGGAGCCCGAGGACGACGAAGTTGCGTGGCGTGGTCTCAAACGAGGGCGAGGACGAGGACGTGGACGAGGAAGGAAGTAAGAATTATTATCTGCACTGAGGAGACATTGAATAATGGTGAGCAACGCTAGATGATGGAGTGTATCGTGGCCGAATGAGCGACAGAGATCGCGCGAAAGTGAGAAATACAGAGGGGAGTGGGAGAGAGAGAAAGAGCGAAAAGGACGACGGGTCCTCCTCCGATGAAGGCCTGGGGAGAGTTCGTGGAAGTATCGACTAAATATGCAGCGCTTCCGCAGTCATCAGATTGAGATGCTGTTGTTCTCCACTGTTGTTCTTCTTATTGTTGTTGTTTACGCTGCTCTGATTGCCTTAGTTGTTGTTGCTTTTCGTCCACTGCACTCAATAACTAGGCTAACGCCAAGGGAAAACCTCCTCGCATTCGAAAAGTTTCCATCGCCGCCAAGAGAAGCATCCACTTGGCATCGACCGAGAGGATAGAGGATTTCGCGGATGGGTCGTGAGGGATGGACGGAGGGAGGGCGGAGTGGGGAGGGACGCGTGCACCAAGTACAAAATGCTGTCTAAAATTTCAAGCAATCAGTGGAAACTTCTTGTTACGGAGGAACGCGTGAGAGCGAGCGAGCGAGCGAGACAAGGACGGAGTGGAGTAAGCGAAACATTTTCTTCTTCTCCTCGGTTCGATTTTCAAATTAAGTTTCGTGAGTAACAAGTGGAGATAGAAGAGAGGGACAGCGAGAGGAGGTCAGAGAGAGAGAGAGGAGTAGGATGTCCAAACAAAGAAAAGAAGAAAATATGACAATACGAAAACTAGCGAAGACAAGACGGATAAACTTGCGCATGTAACAAAATTAAAACAATGCAATTTTTCGTCCGAAATTCGGAACACAATTATTAGGTTATTAGTTATTATGCGATTATCGATTCGTTCGTTCGTTCGTTTGATGATTGAGCGCGACATTGGGAAAATGGAGGATTGATTAATAGAGGATGAATTTCATAGCAATCGGAGTGCTGTGCTTTTTATCATGATAGAGTTGATCGATTTTGGCTAAGTGAGGTTTCTTCTGTGGAGTTCGTCTCAAAAATTTTGTAGAATTGGAGATTAGTTTGGTATATGACAAATTTCCATCTAAGACTTAAGGTAACAGCTGTCGTTTAGAGTAGATCTTTTGATGGAGAGTCCACTTGGCAATTACGACCTTATTTTGACCACACCCGACACCACCATTCACTCCATCACTCCTTTTAGACCTGCACTGACAATCGACAGGCGTCTTACGGCAAGAGCCCAGTCAAGGGCCCAGGACGAGTCACGACAGCGTCTTTCGCCGGGGTTTACCATTTTCGACACGTCAATTTTCGGGCCTCCTCCCATTTTGACTTTCATTTCCGCATCCCACAGAGGCGCTGGAAGGGAATGGAAGAAGCCGTCCATATAGTGGTGGTAGGGGGCGACATTTAAAGTCCTCTGGTGCGGAAGTTTATATGCAGACTCTCTCGCCCTCCCGCTCTCTTACATACACATTCACTCATGCATAAATACTCATTCACACTCACACACTTAGACTCACACACAAGACCCACATTAGTGGCACTCAGGGGAGCACATGCATATAAACGCTATTCAGCGCCGAAGGGTCCTTGCGGGCGGCCCGCGAGGACGGATGCGAGGGCGCGTGAGTGGGGTTGAGGAGGCGCGAACGGGGAGGGGCGTGGCAGAGGTGCCGAGCCGCCCGAGGCGGACCGACCGACGACAATGACACAACGAGTGGTTGCAAGATTCGTCGGTTGTTGTCGACGAGGACGAGGACGACGACAGCGACAACAACAACAATGATAGTTTGCCGTTTTTAAAATGTGTCACGTAATTCAGACAAACCGGCGCACACACACGTGGCTGTATGGTATATGAGTGAGGGACTATATGGCCGTCTGTTAATTTTTTGGCTCCTCTCCATGTAAGCCAACGATGACACGCTGGGAAGGAGGGTGTGATGGAAAGAGAGAGAGGGAGAGCGGTAGGTAGTTGCGAGATGACATCTCGACAAAGCCAAAAACTCGTCTTCTCTCAACCCTGATAAGAGGTCGAGCACCAGTGGAGCAGGTGAAGGGAAGGGAGGGGAAGACTTGAAAGTTCTGGAATAGGAAAGAGGGAGTAGAGAGGGAAAGGAGTAGGATGGGTAGGAGAAAGAGGGCGAAAGAGTTCCTCCACTAGATGCGTGAGAACTGCGAAGAATAGCGAAGTAAGAAGGAGAAGAAGGAACCGAGCAAGAGAAGGTTGTAAATTAGGGCGACTAACGGAAGCGAGATAGGGAATAGTCTTTGAAACAGGAAGACGAATGGAAACAGGAGCCACTGAGAAACAGAGATAGATAGGAGTAGGAAAGTTTGTAATGTGTGGAGAAATGTTTGAAAGACAAGAGCCGTGAACCCAGTTATGAAACCTTTCCGTAAGGACTCGAATTAGGTTTCCTTGTATAGGAAGGAATTGTTGGCAGGAGGAGGAGCTTCTGGGAAAAGGAATGTAGTGACTGACAGAGAGCGAGAGAGAGAGAGAGAGAAGGCATGCTGAGCGTCAGGCGGTCTCGGCGGTTGACTAATGGCGGCCCGAGTCGCATACCTCGTAGAACTGTGTCAGTGGGCGATTCGTTGTGCCAAGAAGGGAGGGCAAGGAATGAAGTATGGTCTTGTGTGTGCGTTGGAATCTCTCCGTGTGTGTGTGCGTATTGCATGTATGTGTGCTTTGGATTACGTCCAATTGAAATTGCGAAATCAATGTCTGATCGTTGGAACAAACGAGTGAGTGAAAATAGTGGAAAATCGACGTCATCTTGTCGAGGTCTTTGTTGTGTGTACATGGTTGTGGTTGTTGTTGTTGACTCGTACACATACACACATTGTTGTTGTTGGCGCTGCTGTTGCTAGCATTGTTGTTGTCGATGCTAGCATTGTTCTTGTTACCGCTGTTGTTTGCCAGTTGTTGTTGTAGTTGTTCAGGATAAATTCTTCATTGGTGATGTTCTACTTAAAGCATAACCGCAAGAAAGAGTCCAAACCAGAGAGAGATGAAGAGAAGAAATAATGAAAGCAAAAAAGGAAAGAATTTAAGTCGACGCTGCGATAGATTGGAACGAATCGAATTCTTCAGGTTCCGGGAGTCGCCAATTAAGGCTTCCTCCAGCAGCTACGCCCACTTCCTTCATTCGGCCGCCTCAGCAAATCGAATGGAAAGATGGCGACAGTAACAACAACAATAACAAGCATTGGGGGGTGGCCCAGGTAACGGTAGTAATGCCCTGACGCAATCATAACCGTGAACCTGATGCAGTATTTATGGAGACGCCACAATCGATCCGAGACTCCCCAGCCCAGGCCCGGTTGAGGACTGGCAACAGCAGCAGGTGTCGAATATAACAGAAAGCTCAGGAGAGAACGGGCAAGAGAGAGAGAGAGAGAAAGAGACAGAGAGAGAGAGAGCGCGGATGGGAGATAGGGGCTAAAGCAAAAGGACCTTTCATCGAAGCGTGCTTCTGCCGAAGATTCAACTAATAAAAATGTCAGATCAGATGATGACGACGTCGACCGTGATAAGAGGGCGGCGATGCTGATGGCTGAAGGGAGGTGGAAGGGAGGCGGAAGGAATGTGGGTGGAGAGGGTCGAAGAGGTCGGTGGGGGAAAACACGAAGGCGTAGGAGCAAAAGCAAAAGCAAACTATGGAGAAGTGAGTGGTAGGATGCGAAAAGAGAGCTGCTGAAGGAGAAGGATGAGGAATGAAATTGGATGGGGCAGGTTGGCGAATGTGGACGGGAAGCGGAAGGGAGGAAGCTGGCGAAGATGAAACAGTTGCCGACATCCAGATATGATGCTACGTGTAAAGCACTACGACGGCGGCGACTACGAGCACGACAACAATGGCGACAACGTCTCCGATGCTGATGTCGTTGGCGATGAGGCTGATGAAGCGAACGTTTTACGGAGCCTCCTCGTCCTCGGCTGCGCCATCATCAATCCAAAGCTCATTTGCCATCCGAAGGCATGGCAAGGTGATAAGACACGGTCCAGCAGGATCAAAGCCAGCCAGTGGGTTCGACGCCAGATGAGGAAATGGTAGCGATGGAGTGAAATAGAGAGAGAGAGAGAAAGAGAGACGTGAGGTGTTCACTTCGACACCGGGACTGATGAGAAATAAATTGATTTTTAAATTCACTTCAATTGTGCAAAGGAAAGGCCCCGATGCCAGGTATTTTTTTCATTTGTAGATTTTTCCTGGTATGGAAAATGGTAAGGAGGATTTGTGCTAACGCACAATCGATTTATAATATGCTTCGTTCTGAGTAGTTTCCAAGCACTTGCTGAAGGAATTTCTGATTTCTGGTGTCGGTAGGTTCAGGGTTTATATTTAAGTAAGTCGAGAACAATCGTATAATGGAGTATGAAGAGAGATTATCGAGCTTAGACCAACGCCACAGGTCACGCTCTTCACCACACATATTCTCTACATGATGATGTGAAATAAACCGATTTTGAATCAGCTGCCTTATCGCCTGACGATGAACCAACCGGTTTTAGTTAGTATTCAGCATATTCATGATTGCCCGCTAATGAAGCTGATTTAAACCACTCTCCATATGAGAATCTCTATTTCCCACACACACATGCACGTACAATGAATGTTATCGCCCAAATGAACCGAACGCACTTCCTCGAATGAAAATAATTTTAACGTATTTTGGAAATGATGCGGTTGCATGCAATGCAGCATTAAACCGAAAATTAAATTCAATTACATTTCAAAATACAGTTATTTACATGTTTACAGAGCGCTGTCCACTCGATGGAATTTCAAAAAATCACCGAAGTGCTTTCGAAATTTAGATAAATTCCTCCGTGGTGTTGTTTGTTCGGTGGAATGGTTGAAAGATTGTTGTTGCTGTTGGTGGTTGTGTTGTGGACGAGACCAGATATTCTAATATTATTTGCCTCTGACATCCATGACAAATTGAATTACATAATTTATCGTTGTGTTAGGGCGCGTCGCATTGGCGTCCAATATTCCGCAGGCAACATTTGTGGGCAACAACAACATGTTCATCGACGACACCAACGACAATCATCGCAAAAAGTACTTGCAGTCGAATGGAAAATCAATTGTACCAATGGAATCGATCCATTGGTTTTGTTGTCACACTCTCCACAGTTGTTGTTGTTATTGACGATGGCATTGTTGCTATCGACCAAGTTTTGCTCGTTGTTATTGTTCACGTCCTTGTTGTTTTTATAGTCCCGCACTTTGTTGATGCCATCGAACGCGCTGTGGTGTTATTACTCAGTTTAGTTTTATTCTATTTGATTTCCAAAGCTTTTAATACCATCTGTGGACGGCCAGAGAACCGCAGCAACAACAAAGCGAAATGAAAAAGAACCAGAAAATCGACAGGTATTCGAAAAATGTGTTTTTTTTTTTTGTTTTGGCACGAATTCATTTGATGTATGTCAGGGGTTGAAAATATTTTCCCTATTAATGCCTTCGTGCTCATGAAGTGCGCCAGCACACCTTAATTTGATTGAGGTTCCCATGGAGTTCCCGGCAGTTGAAAGTGTGTCATATTATATCGTTTCTCCAGTGTTGCGGTTCCACAAGTTGATTTAAAAGGTGTTTTAATATTGCAGGTATTTTTTCACACAAACACAAATTTCTTTCTCCCATATTCCTCTTGGGGTTTTAATGCTGGCCTATAAATTGTGGCGCCCGCAACTTCTGCGAAATCAATAATTTATGAATGAACTTTCGAAACAGGACGAAAACGAAAACAAAGGCATTAACGTTTCAACAATCGACACCGGCGAGATAATTAAAAACATGTTGAGCTCGCGGAGACGGATATCGGGAGATTTCTGCATTGTGTTGAACAAGCAAATTTAAAGAAGAATTTATAGATCATATTTTTATAACAAAGTACTGACAGCGATAATGTTGTTGGCGATAATGAAGTATTTTAAATTACAAAGTGAATTTAATTATGAAAATGTATTTCTTCATCTTACAAATTAAATTCATAAATTTATGTGTAACTTGCCTGCAGTTTTTAAATACAAAAAGGAATCTATACCCAAACCATACCCAATACAGCTTGAAAAGAAGAGAGACAGAGAGAGAGAGAGAAGATGGATGTGCCAAATTCGATAACAGTAGAATTTCGTTAACTTTCCAAGCAGTTAAACAAAACACCTCAGAAAGAGAAAAGTTCTCTTCATCTCTTCCTTTTCAGCGTCTGCAGTGAAAAATAAGACATTGAATAAAAAGTGAGACAACAAAAAAGGCAGCAAACTGTGAAAAGTTCAGAGCAAGAAAAAAAAACAGAATAAGAACCAAAAACAGATAGCAAACATGAGATGAGGAGTGTGAAAAGCACACCAGAGGAAAATCGCATGAAAGTGCAAACAATGTGAATTCCCAGGGATGCGATCCGAAGGACATTCCGCATCGTGTTTGTGTTTGTGCTGGGTGCTGCATTGGCTGGTGTTGTGTGTGTTGCTGCTTGAGTAGATCCGTGCTGCTGTTGTTGTTGTTGCTGTTGTTGGTGCTTGAGGATATTATGGCATTTGAACAAACGGTATTTTTCAATTCTCCTCATTTAACAGCGATAAAAATGGTGTCAAACCCATTTAACAACTACTGCAACAACAAGAACAACAGCCACAGCACCGCCAACAACATGGCAAACAACAACTTTGCTGCAGCAGCAACAGCAACAGCAACAGCAACAGCAAGTCTTTTGTGACTCGCGTCGTTGGCAGCATGTGGCGAGAAATTGCTGAAATAACACTTAAAACAATTCACACACACGCACTCATTTCGAGTGCAACCTCGACGGTTGACGCTCGCACGGTTGATGAGCCAAAGGCACACACACACATTCTCACACACAAACACATACGTTTCCGCTCACACTCACACAGCGCAGTGTAATTAATTCTATCACAACCGCCGACGCCGCTTCGGTTTCGGCTCCACGACCCCAACTAAATCCCTCCCCCTCCATCTCCCGAACAGGTCCCGCACTCCGCCCGCAAAACCTCGCTCTGGGTCTGCGTTTGAAGTCAAAAGCGTGGTCTAATGATGGGAAGGAAGTGCGGCAAGGAGCAGAACGAGAGCGAGCGAGTGGAGCGAGAGGTTTTTGAACGTTTGAGTTTTCCCCTTGATTGATTACTTTGCTCCGGCTGGTTCCGCTTTGAGCTTCCATCGCTACCGCCACGGCTCCTGTTGTACCAGTTGGTGTTGCCATTGTTGGTGTTGCTGGTTGTTATTGTTGTCGCTGTTGTCGATAGGCTCTGCTGTTCTTGGCTTTCTATAGTTTATTGTTGTTGCTCTTGCCTTGATCTGTCTTCACGTCCGCTGACCCATCCCAGGAGACTCCAGGAAGGCGATTACAGGGTGCTATTTCGAATCAGATGCTGTGTGAGATGAGAGTTTATGAAATTAGTTCATTTACGGACTTCGAAGTTTTCCCAATACACATCCACAGAGATATTCTGCGGTCTCCTCTATGTAATCCATTTAATTCACAATTTCTTTTGCTTCACGGAGGTTTCACAAGAGCAATCACGCGAGACGAGATATAGGTAATATAGGTAAAGAAAGAAATGATGAGAGGAGGTGATGGAGAGGAAACTCTCATCGTCACAATCACTTCAACATAAGCTCAAACTGAAGCAGGTCCCATGTGACGCACAACAGATCAGCAACAACATCATGAACAAAATCATCATGAACAGCTTCATGATGAACAACAACCCCACCATCACCAACAAACCCAGCATCATCAACAACAACACTAACATCAACAAGAACCGTAACATCAACATCAGCAACAACCCCAACATCAATTTAATTTGAACGAATTCATCAGTCGACTTTGTATGTTAATTGCCGCTCTATATGTATGCGTATGTGCATGCACGAGTGTTTCTGTGTATCTGCCTTGTAGTCAGTGTTTGTGTTGCAAATTGTAGGACTTCGCGCCTTTTTCACGCTCCGCTCTGGGTAGTGAAAGTTTCCTCCTTGTGATGGAAGCGAGCGCCCTCGAGTAGGCGTTCATCTTTTCATTCGCCCTTGACTAAGTGCCTGCCTGTCTGTCCGTCAGTGTTGCTCTGTCGGTCCGTTTATCTGTGCGTCTGTCCGACTTCCTGCGTCAATGTGTACTTGTTTGTGTGTTTGTCTGGCGCTTCATGCGCCGTTCCATGTATGTGTTTAATTGACTCGATATGTGTGTTGCGGGCCTTTGTTAACCGGTCTATCTGTCTTCCGGCCGATACGGTTGTCTGCTTATCCTTCTTTCACTTCTGGAACAGCCTCATTGATTTATTTGCCGGAACTTCAATCGGAACCAACACTTTGCTGAAGCATAAACCAAATTGAGTTTGTGTATGTTTCTTGCTATCTTTATTTCTATTAAGTCCTCGATTTATTCTAAGCCAATTTCCCTAGCTTCCTCGAAATGATTTCGTTTGATTTTTTGTCATTTAAATCGAGGGGTTCTTGGTAAATATTTTTCAAAATCATTCATAAATATTGATTTAATATCGAACAAAAAAATGAATATGCAATTTAAAAACTTGTTCCCCACATCTGTTCCTTCCTATTGCAATTTATTATTATTAAATTTCCATTTGATCGCAATTTTTCGACTGCTAAAAGCGTTGTTGTTGGTTTTTTGTTATCGCCTTTTTTGTTCTTTTTTAATGGAAATTTCTCGTCCCGTTAAACTTGTGTGCTGTGTGAGTCTGGGCGCATGTGTTGGCGAATGTCTGATATTTTCCGGATTAAAATTTTATTAAAACCGCTAAAATTAACCGCGAACACAGAGACATGTGTTTTAAATGGAAATCATATCAAAACATTCACACATTCACATTCACATCGAACGACATGCATCACAGCGTGTGCAATCAGTTGCGGGTGGTGGGCGCCAGCTCAACCTGTCGCAGTATTTTTAATTTGTTGATTGTTTGCTCTGGCCTGACCTCGTCTCGCCTGGTCTGACTGGGTGAGCGACGGCCCGCAGTTTTGGAGTGGGACGTGTCAACGATTCGCATGACGCTAATCTCGCCGCGCGGACCATTAAAAGCCGGCGCCATCGATGCCGTTTTTAAATCCCACCGGAAATCAATAATTAGACCTGGACAGCAGATAGAGCGGGAAGGACGGTCAGACAACTGCGACGGGCTGGGTGTTTATTGGCATTCAAATAAATTGAATTGAATTCGTTTCGCTCCCTCCTCCAGCCAGCGCTGCGCTGAATCCGACTCCACTTGATTAGCTTCGGCGAAGGACGACGTGGTGGAGCGTGGAAGCGCGGGAGGCCTCCATTATTATGTAATTAAATATTAATGATAATGTTGTTTGGAAACAAGCTAAAACCCGCCGACTTCGCTTTGTTGCCCCCGGCCGCCCAATCACGAAGAAACCCGCGGGGATTAATTAGGATAACAATTGATCTCGGTGTTAAGTGGTGTGTTTTTTCACACCATCCACCATCAGGTGTTGGAGCGACACTTGTCGGGACTCGTTTGGCAATTGACCTTTCGGTGTTGTACTTTGTCATTTGAAATTAGTTTGCACTTGGCAGTAAATTTGCAGTCATGTTGGCATACAGAGAAGAGGCTGAATTTATGGATGAGAAAGTAATTAGACAATACAAAGATCTTCGCCATTGCTAATGAAAAAATGATTATCCTCATTTACGAAGACCAAGACCAACAAATTATCCCCAGGAACCCTCTCAACCCAGCCCGTTGCATCTTCAACGACCATAGAGCAAGAAATCCAATTAGTCGAAGACGCATAAAGTACTTTCCTACTTCCCTACACTACACTCCCCCCCCCCCCCCCCCCCCCGCACATGTAACTCTCGGCTAACTCTCGATAAATTCTCAGATGGAACTCGGTAACTTACCGTAACATTAGCAAGTTATGTTAATTTGCTGCCTCGGCCAAAAGGCATTCGAGTGATTATCACACAGAACTGCACAGCACGGCATGAACCTGAAGCCACTCCTCGTCGTCCTCATGCTACCCGCACAACTTAGTTGATCATCTTATATCTGCCTTTCTGTCCTCTTCAACTGTCCTCCTGCCTCTTCTCCCCGTCCGTCAGACCTAACATGTAATTTGTCTCGCACAAAAATCTCGTCCTCTCATCCTGTGACGTGGGTGGGTGGACGTTTCATGTGTGAGGGAACCTGGTGCGCATTTCATTCTCGGATTTCCATCCCAATCGCCCGAGACCCGAACTTGTGCTTGTCCACATCTGCCCCGAAGTCCGTTCGTGAGGAAGGCGACCTGAAGTGCGAGTGGGATGATGAAGAACACGCTGAAGATGATGCGAGTGACGACGACGACGATGATGATGATGGAGGGAAACTCGATGCGGAGACAGGGACGAGGAAAAAGTTTCGAAATTGAAAATAAGAAACTTTTAATAAAATTTCTTCTGGCAGGACCAACTTTTCTGTGTACCTGTCGGGCTCGCTTGATGCTGTTGTTGCCGCTGATGTTGCTTGCTTGCCCAGCCATATCTGTCCCTGTGTCTGTGGTCATTTTGCTTTAATGTACGCTTCGCCTGAGTCATCATGAACTCTCACGATGTGGCTAAGTAGAGTCCGCCCACTCCTTCGTGCATTTCTTTTCTTCTGTTTTGTATCATCCTGCTTTTGGCATTTTTCCGTTTCGTTTTCGCTTTTTCTACTTGTTTGTTATTTTTCTTCTATTTTGAGAATGTTGCATTTTTATCCGAAACCTAATGCGAAAAAGATTTTCACATGAAGGCAGATGGCGGTCGATGACGGACTCGAAATTCGTGGAAATACAAAAGAACTTGAGTTTCGTGTGCCATTAGTTGGAGGAGGAATGACGTCATTGAAATATATGGACAGGGTGAGGGATGGATAATTTCAATACAAGGCAAAAGAAACGACACAGACTTTTGGAAAAGCCTACTTTGCCTCGAGGCGAGGCTCATGAACATTAGGATGCAAAGGTGAATTTCTCTACCCGAAAAACTATAAAAATCTTTGACTCAACTCGACTCGTCCGTCACTCACCTGTTGCTGCTGCTCGGCTGGTGGCCCGATGTCATTGGCCTTAGTTGAACTCCTTCCGACTCACTCTCACTAATGCGCACACACGAACCACTGACACGGCACACAATGACACGAGAGAAACCCCGACGTGGAGTGGTGGAAGGAAGAAGGCTTCGGGGGTCGGAAAAAAAGTCTCGAACTTTGTGCCACCACGAGGGGATCACGTTGCCAGGATACGCTCACGGGACAATATTATTAAAATATAATCTGCTGATAATCAGCTTAATTTCATGCAAGGACACTCGACGGCACGAGAACGAGCCGAGAACGGAAGAACGACCGAGGATTACGGGAGCCCAAGCAATGACCTTGCTTTGATTTGATTTCACTTTTCACACGCCTCCGGGGGCTGCCGCACGTTTGCGCTCTCACTCTCTGTTTGTCGAGCGTCGAGTTTGAGGTGTCGCCACAAGGAATCCGCTTCTCAGAAATCGTACATGACCGAACTTCGTCCTTTGCTTCGTCTCGCGACCCGGATTCGCGTTTCTGGGCTTTTCATATTTTTCTCTCTCTCTGCTTTGAACTTCACTGTCTCCACTTCACGTCACTTCATCCTTGCCAGGCTCGTACTTTGTATTTCTTCAGTTGTTATTTATTGTATTTTCTTTGTTTTTTCCTTCAACTTTTCTTTTGGTTTTTTCTTGTTCTCCTCATGCTCACAAATCAAATTTTGCTTCGACTTCTCTGGGTTTCTCTCTGCACTTCTCCCTAATTGTTTCGCTTATTTCTCACTTTCGTTTGCTATCGTTTTCATAGCATTCGTTTTGCTGATTATTTTCGTTTTTCCCTCTTTTTTATATATTTTATGTTTTTATCGCAAATCGTATTTTTTCGCGTTTCTCTTGATTTCCACTCCGAACACAATTTATTTTATTTGCACGAGTTTTTCAGGTCGACCTTTTATCGAAGTTTTATCGGACTCTCGAATTGGGTTTTGTTTAAATATTTTAAATTTTATAATATCGCATTTTTTATTTTTCTTTAATAACAATTACGTTTTATGTAAACAACTTCACAGTATTGGATTTTTAAATTTTACTTTTTCACCAACGAATCTTTGCACACGCACGCATTCACACATGCACGTACAAACACACGTACACATTGACACTTCGCATCAATGCTATGTTGGCTTCACGTTCACGCCCTCGAGCAAATTTTCAAATTGTTTTCTCACACAGGCTCTTGTCACTTTTTACGACTTTATTAATTATTTAGTTCACTTTCTTTTATTGCTCTGCTCTCTCCGTCACGTCTTGTTGTCCAAGCAGGCGTAACCGGGGTTTCGCCACACTCACTGCAATAAAAGAAAATATTTATTTCCCTCGTTTTTATTACATATTCCCCGTAGCACTTCCGGCCCCAGATTCTTCTTTCCGTAAACCAAAATCCAACCCAACCCACCCGGTGTCGACAATAGGCACGTGAATGTTTTAGCGTATTTTCTTTGTACCAAATTCGTTCCACCTGCTCATTTGCTCCTGACGTTCCCCTGGCAGCCCTTTTTAATTACCAGAGTTTCTGTGTAATAGGATGTGACAAAACTTTTGTCGTCAATTGGAACTTTTTTCAATTTGGGGTTGACAAACTTTTTGAAACACCTGACATTTTGTCTCAATTCTTTTGATCGGTTGTCACAATTTAAATTGTAAATTTCATAAATTCGTTTCCCAAAATTCGTTTGACTCATTTTCCTTCAATGAAAAGAACAACAACCATTGGTATTCAAATAAAATCAAATAATCTTTTCCTAGTATTCACATTCGTAAGATAATTTCCGGAAATTCTTCACTGTTTGAATGACTTCAATGACTTGGCCCCAACCTGTTCAGACCCCATTGAGTCCTTAAACTCGAGCACAAAGAAGCGACTTTGAACGCAAGGTGGACACACTTGTTGACTTAACTCTTAGTTGCCGATGCGTGTTCCGACTTTCTACAGAATTTCTTTACTAAGTTGCGAGGTCGAACGAGTTTGGTTTTTTACAGTCGAAAATGGAAAACTTTGCAGAGATAAAAGACCGATAAGTCAAGTTGCTTCCATCGTTCTCATTTCCTACTTCTCGTTTCTCTAGGAATTACTGAACGCTTGAGTGCAGAAGGGATCAGGACGCAAATCTCGGGCAATAAAAACCTTTGTCTATGATCTCTTCACTAAGCCAACTTGACCCGAAAGTCAAAAGTAGGACAGTTCAGGCTAGTGTTGTGTTGAGCTGATGTCTAATGTGGGTGGATGTGATGAAAACCGATGTTCTGTGAACATCAATTAAAAGCGCTGCAACGGTCGGGGGGCGAAGGTGGAGCACAGTGAAAACATTAAACACTCAAAGGAGAACCCGAAAACTTGCTCCATTTACCCGTGAATCCACCGTGCGGCGAAGAAAGGCTGGCTCGGTCGGGCTACGAGGATAAAATCCAATTTCCGCTTGACTGCAGGTCCAGGCGGCCACCTTTGCCCTGCCTCTCTCTCTCCCTCTCTCCTTTTTTTTTCTCTTACACCGTGCAGTTCCCCATTTGTTCCCTTTGTTTTTCACGCAACACTAGCTTCTGATAATGAAAAGAGAGAGCGAGAAAATAACAACACCGAACGCGATGTGAGGCAAAAGCGTAAACACACCAGAAACATCAACGGAGCCCGGTAAAGGCACCAGCGAACCAGAGGACAAAACGAACGGACCAACGATGGAAGGGGCCGTTGTACGAAGGACTCAGGACGAAAGAACGAAAGAAAGCACGATGGGACGCAGTCACGAGTAGGAAACCTTTTGCAACTTGATTAATTTTTACATTTTTTTCACAACAACAACTCGCTCTCTCAAACACCCGGGCTCTTCTCTAATCCATGGGGAAGGGTGTTTTTTGATGATTTTTTGTGCTGCGTTATTTTGCTTTCACTCTGGGCTCCTTCCCGTTCGTCAGGCGTTTATTTTCTTTGATTGCACGAAAGCCAAAAAATAATTTATCAAGTGGAAGAAGCGCCCGGACCGAACCTTTTTTTAATTTCTCCGGTCTTCGGCGGGTGTGAAAACGCAAGGAGCGGAAGGCCTGGGAAAGGGCAGGGAAGTGCGGTCATCACGTTCGATCCTGCTCTTGAAAAATAACTTTAAATTTTCCACATCAATCTGTACGGAGTCCTATGACAAATCACTTCCTAGGTGTCTGTTGTTGCTGTTGCCTCTGCCGCTGCTGGCGTCGTTACACAATCAACAATGCGGCCCGAAGCGGTCGCATGGGAACGCTCGACTCCTAGTCTCAGTCCCCGCCAGGCCTGGCCCCGGTTCGGCTACTTCGACGATGGTTGTCTCCGTCCACGGCCCGAGTTCAACTGTAGCTGGCGGCGTCTGACACCTGATGTCGTCCCTCCATCTGTCCGTGCGTCTGTCCGTACTCCTGTCGCCACGTTTGCTTGTAATTCTTCGCCTTTTTTTAATTTTTTTTTTTTTGGATATTTTTTTGATTTTATTTTTATTTTGCTTGCTATCACTTTTGCCGTACCGTGGTGAAGGTAGTGGTGGTGGTCGGTGATCCCTTTAGGAAATGCTTCTACTGAAGTCGAGCAACCGAATCGAGTCCGACGCGCGTACCGTGCTCCGTTCGGATCGGATGCTGGAGCTTGACTGAAGCATCGTCGGTCCGAGCTGTCTCGCATGGAGTGGCCTGCTCCGAAAAAAGCACAGCCCAAGGAGGTTCGAGTAGCAGAAGTCGCGGCATCCGCGGTGGCCGAGGCTGGGGCTGAGGCTGAGGCCGAGGCAGCAGCGCCATTCATGAGGCACACAGAGCGCCCAGCATCCCAGCTCTCGAGCTCCCCACGAAGGTAGCCTCGCAATTCGGGGTTTGTTTATGCACGCAGAGCTTTACTTTCCGCTTTCTTATCACCCACAGACTCCCGACGCGAGCTTTCGCTCTCCTTGTCGCGAGGAGTGGGTGAGATGAAGAGACAAAGTTGCGAAAGAGAGCCATCGGCCGAGAAAGAGAGAGAACGGGCATCGAGCTTTCGTTCCACATTCAGCTGTGCGGGCGCATGTCCTGGCGAGGCTCGCTCGTTGCTCGTCCTATCCCAATATCTATCTTCGAAAGCACATAACTCAAAATATTCAAGGCTGTGTCTAGCTCAAGCTTCATATTTCAAAATCTCCCACTCTCTCTCTCTCTCTCTCTCTCGCTCTTCCAGCCTCACTCTCTCACTCTCTTTCTCTTCATCTGTAACCCACCCTCCCCAGCACCGGTTCGACTGGTGTCTGTCTGTCGTCGGTATCAGCTGCTTTTCGCCCAAAGCTCTTGTGGACGCTTCATTTGGTTCGGAGCCGACAAAAAAATCGTCAAAAAAGTCCCACCGAAGTTAGTCGTGTGTAACCGGTATTTCAAGGGACCCTCTTTCTCGTCCTTTCCAACCCAGAGCCTGTGGGGTGACGAGTGCCTTGATATGAATGGAACTGAGCTGGGCTGCACTGAGTTAGGTGAAGCTGAGTGTTGGCTGCTGAGTCAAACGGAGGATTTGTTGAATCGAAAAATGAAGAAATTGACTCCGATTGATTAAAGAGAGATGTTGGCAACGGAGTTAAGTGAAGATAAAGCATTGCTAAGACATATATTAAGACAAGGTCAGAGACTCACCAGTAATGTTCAATTAAGCAGGATAATTTGAAATTCGTTTGGGAAATGTTGACGACAAGCTGTTATAAATTACGATTGAAATGAAATGATTTCAACGACTGCTACAAGCTAGTAAAACTTAAGTCTTATTAAATTTTGCCACCCACCCCCTGGTCGCCCCACACCGAGTCAACGGAGCCAACAAATTTGCTGAACTTCAACATTTTAAGTGGTCGCCCGGCGAAAACTCCTTCAGGGCATTAATTGTCACTCAAGAATCGCCAGCATCTCCAGGGTTCGCCAAGCAAACACCAACACAAACACGAACACCAACGCAAACACCCTCGAGAAGGTGCGTCCGCTGCTGCTGCTGACGCACACAACCACAGAGATAAAAGTGGTTGTGGCTCGGGACACAGACTCACAGAGTGCCGTGGCAACAACAAGGGCGAAAACCTCGATAGCAGCAGCAAAGAACAACAACAAGAACAACAACGGAACAATCAACAACAACAAGCACAATAATATTAATAAATGTGCTGTAGTTGAAATCCATTTCAAGTTTATTATCCGGCGATGCCCTACGACCACTCGACGCCCCGACGGCCTCTGCACGGGGCCAGTCTTGTTTGCTTCGGTTGTTGTTCTCGTTGTGCTTCTATCTCTATTTTGTTCTTGTTGTCGCCGCTCTTGTTGTTATTGTTCTTCTTTCCGATGTTGTTCTTCTTGCTGTGGTCATTCTTCCACTTGTGTGTGTTTGTATCATCTGATATTCTTCCCTCAGCCCAATTGCTGGCCCGTCTCTCCTTCCAGCACATTTAACCGCCTGCAAGGACGCTCAAGGATACCGCCCGAGGATTCATTAACAGGATCATGAATAGTATTTTTATGGATTTGCCTTGGATGTTCTTCATTAACGTGCCTCAGGGCGACGTTGTTTTGGAAATTTAATGTCCTTAATGCTTAATGAGTGCTTGAGGTCCGTGCTTCGGTTTCAGTTTGAACTGCGATCAATTTACCAATTGTCGTCTTCCGGTAGAAATCAATTGTTAGCTGCGAGGTCGCTTCGGCCCTCGGTCTCTCTCTCTCTCTCTCTCTCTCGGTCGTTGTCGTTCGTCTCTCGGGATCCATGCCCAGACACGTGGCCGCTACGCGGGACACGAACGAACGACATGACGCCCAATGCGTTTGCATGAAACATTTATGTGCATGTCCCACAATCCAGCTGTCTCGCTTTGTTTGCCTATCTGTCTGTGCCCTGATTGTTCGTCTGTCGCTCGTTGTCTGTTCGTCTCTCCATCGCTTGTTTGCCTCGTTGTCGGCCTGGCTGTCTCCCGCCGTCTGACATTCGATCATTGTGTGTCTGGCGCTCGACCTCCCACCTCCCACCGTCCGGGGCCCACGGCCCACGGCTCCACCCCTCCATGGCCCACCCTCGGGCGGCGCGGTGTCACCGCTAAGTGTTCGAGCACTTAAACATTTTGTGTCCCAGTGATTTTCGGGATTTATCTCACTTTTTACGCCCCACCCCACAGCCCTCGCGTCCTTCTCCTCCATCCAGGCCGCACCACCACGTGCTTCGTCTTGTCCTCGTCTCCCTCCTCGTCCTTGGTCCCCTGTTCCTGCTCTCCAAATCCGCCTCTGACTCCCTTCTCGCCTGTCGCTCCGGCCTCCTTTGGCCAGCAGTCCATTATCCTCGGCTGTCGGTTGGGCGGTAGTTTAATTAGCGACAGCAGCAGCAGCACCAGCAGCGACGGCGGCCCAGGCACGAAATGTGCTTAAAAGCTCTGTGTTCATGTGTAGTTGTGTGTGTATGGGTTCGTGCGTTCCAGTGCTTCGGTGGGACATCAATAAAGGAGCAGCCGCATCGGCATCGGCAGCACCTCCAGCCAGCACAATTCGTTTTATTTTCGGGGAGGTTTTAATTGGCCTGAGTTGGGCGGACGCACACACACATGCACACTCGCAACGACTCACCGACCGAGTCACATTCGAGTAGCATGTGCGAGTGGGTGTGCGTGCGAGTGTGACACAATGACACAATTAATTGTCCCTGCGTCCTTGTCTGCTTTCCGCCGTCGTCGTCGTTCCCGGAGTTGGGTCGTTCAAGTCATCGGAATCGGTGCTGCAGTCGTTGATGGTCATGTTGTTGTGGTTGCTGTTGACGTGCTGGTGTTTAGCGTGTTGTTGTTGTTGTTTGGATTTAGCCATTCGACCTATTTAAGCAGTCGCCGAGCTCTGATGAAGGGTAAATAAAAATAAACAACCGGCCACCGACTGCGTCCGACCCGGCGGGAGTCGCTTCCGACGTCAGACGACGAATCTTCGTCGTCGTCGTCATCGTCGTCTGCGTTAATCCTGGCGACATTTGTTTGTTGTTTCACTCCAGTTTCCTCATCCCAAATTGCAGGCGTTGTTGCCATGGCTATTGCCGTCGTTGTTGCTGTTGTTGTTGTTCTGGTTGCCAGTGTGATGAATTTGAAATGTTTGTTCTTTATTTGTCATGCAAAGCTTATGAATGTCGAGGTCGCCGAGCGAATTCGCCCTGATTTCGGCATCGAATGAATGCGCAAAGGCGAGGGACGGTTCAGAGATGAGCGTGCGAGTGGAAAGGAAAATGAGGCAGATAGAACGAAGTGGAGTCGTCGGCGAGGGAAGATTGATGAGTAGCCAAACTGGAATGGTAGAGCATTCAGTACAATGAGCAGGATCAAATAGTGAAGAGATGGCACGTCGCCTGAATAAGAAGGTCACATGGACGGAAGGCACTTTGTCGAGAGGGCAGCAGGGGGAGGCGAAGTTAATGAAGTTCGGCTGCGCCATGGGGTTCAGGCGGTTCACTAATTGAACGATGGAGTGAGATAAAAGTGTACGACTAAGTAAGTGATGGAAGCCCGGGGAGCTGAAGCGCAAATCCTTTCAAGGTTCCACAGAGTCGGAGAAGTACAAAGAAAAGGTTGAAGTCATGTCGGAAAAAGCGATGAAAAATCTAGTAATCTAGATGAGAACGAGAACGGAGAAGTATCGGAAATTGAATAAAACTACAGAGGGCGGTCAAAGGATCGGACTCCCAGAGACTCCAAACGAGCGAACTCCTGCTGGTCTGATTGTCCTGAACTTCAGGAGCGCCGCAAATGCTCGGAAGTACTTTAAACGAGCGTCTCCTTGGCGAGGACTTCAAGGAAGCCCTTGATGGGCGTGGTCGGCCTGAAAATTAAGTGCACGGCAGGCCTGGCAGGCGGGCTCGGCGAGAGGGGGGAAGTGCATTTAACAACGCAGCAAACACATTACTTTGCGGCCATGGAGCGGCACAAAACGCGGCAAAACCACCACACGGCGGCAAGAGAGGGGTCGAGACAAAGACGGGGAATACGCGAGAAAAGCACGAAGGAGGAGGCGGTGAAAGGATAAAGGCAGAAGGAATGTAACCTACTTTGGAGAAGGGCCTGAAATCTACATTTGGCAGACGGCAATGCAGGAACATGACGGAGAGCCGAGGACGGACATTAAATTAGTCCATGGGGATAGAGAGAGAAAGAGAGAGAGCGAGAGGAGAGCAATAAAGTATTAAAGTGAATGGAAATTTGAGTTTTTACAATGATTCATTTGAGAATAGAAATGAGAGAGGAAAGCAGCATTTTAAAGGCAATTAAGTCATGGGGATGAATTTTTGAAATTTCCCAAATGTAAAAAAATTAATTAAAACAATTGGAAATTAAATTACGAATCGTGTACCGAGGCGCATGAGTGACATTTAATGATTCCACAGTGATGAGGAACGACTGGAAGGTGGCGGCCGTGTGACCGAGAGCCTTGGCGAAGGCTGCGCTTTTGAATGTGTGCGTGTGTTCGATTCCCATGGGTCTCGCAGCGACCGCCGCCATATCTCTTTCGCAGCCGTGGGCGGAAGCGCACACATTCGCCCTCATGCTCACTCACACGGCCGGGTCGCCTCGTTCGGCTCCGGGGGCGGCCCACAGTGACCCACTGTGGCGCGGCCGTTACTGTCGCCGTTGTTGTTGTTGTTGTCGTTTATGTTTTCGTACGCAACTCGGCCAAAAATGAGTTCAAAATGCAAAATGTTGCCTACGGGGGTCGTCGTTACGGTCGTTGTTGTTGTTTGCGTTGTTCAGCAAGGCAAACGCACACACACTCATTTGCATTTTCATATACACTCACATACATAGACTCCAGCCGTTCGTGATGCATGCGAATGTTTTTAATCTCGGTTTCGGATAAAATTTACATAATTTCGTTATTAATTTCGAGCAAACATTTGCCCTTGTTTTTATATTTACACATCCACACAAACATACACATTTTTTATAATCCTGCGACTTTGTTGTTGTGCCGATTTGACTGTTATTCATCATTCCATAATGAAGTTCATCGTTTGTGTTTCCCTCTCGTTCCCGGTTGTGCTCCTCATTACTCATACGTTGTCGTACAGCATTCGGTCTCGGTCGACGAACTTCCGCTGACCACCGTCTGCCATCGAATGTGTGGAGATCTTCTGTTGTTGTTGTTGCTCAGTTTTTGCTGTGTCTTTTGTAGAATTTTAAATCTCTCTAAAATGTCTACTCGCTCCCACTTCCACTGCGGAGGGGGAAAAAACTACATCGACATCACTTCCGGCTTAATTTCGAGCATGCACGAGCTCATTTCCGGTCGGTCTGACGACTTGGAAAATGGTTGCTTTGCGCCATTCTCTGACAGTTCTTCTTTTTGTGGGAGTTTCATCTCAGTCTTGACGAGAATTTTGTTGTTGTTTTTGTCGTCGTTGTTGTTGTTAATTTAAGGGTACACCACGTGCTGTTGTTGTTGCTGCTGGCGAACCATGCTCTGGCTCCGTCTGTTGACTCCTGCGTCTCCTGCTGCGTGCGACCCGCACTCCTTTGTGCGTCTGGTCGGGGCATTAGCATTGTTTCTCTCTCGCTCTCGCCCTCGCTCTCGCCCGCACCCTCCCTACTCCTGGTGATGATGATGGCGATGGGGCGACTGGACGAGGGGCGGCTGCGGTCCTTTGTTTGTTGCCGCTTGCCGGCGGCTGCCCGTGGCTGGCGATAACAAAAGTCGACTGCAAAATGTGCCGGTCATTAAAATCCTTTTTGCGTGCCGCTGACGGAAGGTCTCGACCTCCGTCGCCGTCGTTTCGTCTTCTCGACCGGCAGCGGCACCGCCTCCGGTTTTCCTCCTTCACCGCCGCCCTACCGCGAGTTGCCTGAAGAGCTCCGTCCGTTCCGCACGTTCGCTAATGGGCGGCGACTATAAAAACATTTACGCTGAATGCTTTTTTATCCGCCGGCTTTTAAAATTCATGTAAATTGCCCGAACCATGAGATATAATTTACACCCCGACAGCAACAGAGGCACCGACCACAGACGGAGCAGCCGCAGCTTCCACTGCAGCATTCGGCGGTAGAATTAGGTGTTTTTTCTATTCCAGCACAATAATCATTTTAATGAAATGTGAAGAGAAAACAAAAACGCACTAAAAAAATAATAACGAAAGGCTTGAAGGCGACTCAGCGACGTCCCTCGCGGAGAGCAAAAACCGCCGCAACAATGAGAACAACAACAACAACATCGACGCGTGTGCCAATAAATTAACACACGCGACCGCAGCCGCCACCGACAGCCGACACCGGCATCCGTCGGTCGACGTCCTTCCGGGCCCTCTTTCAATTTGGTGCTGCTGCAATAATTTAATTTAATGTGTTTGCATCCTTCGTCATCCTCCAGGGTCCGCCGCCGTCTTCCATCACTTCCCCCACTTCCTTCTCCTCCACCTCCCCCTTCTGGCTCCCCTCCCGCAGCTCCTCCTGCAAGTTCGCCGCCGTGCCGTTGGCGAAGACTCCGAAGCCACGACTTTGCGGTGCACCAACATTTTTGAGCGTTGCGGCTGCGAAGTCACCAGCCACAGCAACAACTGCAACAACATCGATCGGCAAGACGAACAACAACAACAACATCAACTAGAAGAACAACATCGTTAAGAAGGAGACAGAATGAGAGCAGCGGAAATGCAGCCATGTTGAATGTTGAACAGTCGTGATAACGGCGACCACCATGCATAAATTTATGTCCTTCCTTCGGTTCGGCTCGCCTCGGCCTGGGCCTGGGCTCCTGAATTTATGTTGCAAATATTAGCGTAAACATTTTGTATTTAATTAATAACGCTCAACATGCAGCAACAACAAAGACCGCCATCGCCATCGCCACCTCCACCATCTACAGCGACACATCGCGGCGACGGCGAAATTTCGATAATGATGTCGGTTATTTATGTCCCCTCGAAGGGACCCTGTGTGCGTGTGGTCGTGTGGGTACAAGAGCGACGAGAGCCACATGATTTACGTCCTGCCCGCACTCCTTTTTCCACCCCACCCCTCTTCGTCGCCATCTCCTTCTTTGAAATATCGCCTGGAGACGGCTGCACCTCGTCATCGCCTCCCCCTGCATCCCTCTAGCAACAACAGGCGAGGCGAGGCGACACGACCGACGCCGACCGCAGAATGCGCGCGAATCGTCGAGATGTGTTTTTGTCTCTCATTTAAATTCATTTATTTTCATCGTCTTCGCACAGTCGTTTCTGTTGTCGTCGTAGCTTTTGCCATCGTCGACGCAAATTTGTCATTTTTCTCAAATTATGAATTGTTTTATATAATTTACGATCATCCTGGGGGATACTGGGGACGCCAGAAATTACGAGCACCACACGAGAATCGATGAGGGAAAAAAAAGCCAGCAGATTTGGGTTTGGTTAGAGATTATGAGCGGGGCGCCGGGGCGTATGAGTGATATTGATTTAGACGAGGAGTTTTGTTTTATATTTTGAACTTTGAATCCGCTTTCGATTCTAATGAAATTATGTGTAAATACTATTCATATTCGAAATCAGTTCTTCCACAGGAGCTATTATATATTCATCGTAATTGCCTTAAACATCCCATAATTAGGAGGACCATCTTAGCCTGAAACTAATATGAAATGCAGTAAATTTGCAGAAGCATTCAATGGAAATTCCCACAATTTACACACACCTCAAAGATGCTGAAATTCACTCCCAGAATATAATTCCTCTGACTAATACCCTTGATTCCCATAAACCATTTATGATAAGATGCGCCTGCCTGACTCTCCTTCTCCCTCTCGCTCTCCCTCTGTTATTAGATATACTCTTCAGCACTCGCCTGCCTTCCGCTTATCAATGCCTCAATAATTGCCTTCGAGGTCGAATGTGATTCCGACAACCACGAGTCGCAAGCAGCTTAAACTACGAATCTGGTGCAGGCCTGAGACGAGGCTCAATTTGTAAATCATGAGAGGGAAATGCAAGGGGCGGCAGGCGGGACGAAAATACATGATAACGAAATTTAAGTGCTTGCGAATTCATATTAATGAGAAAACGAAGGGAGGGACGGAGGCGAGGGCAATAAATGGAATTGGATGGAAAATATTTGCATAAATTAACATAAAATGCAATCCGACAGATGCGATGCGATGCGATCTAATTGCGAAATTGAGCAAAAGAGATGCCTCTAATTAAGGAACAACGAATTTCGGTAGCATGAATTATTGTTGCATTAATTATTAACGGCGACGACGACGGCGACGAGTGGCAGCACTGGTTGCAGCCGGGCCAGTCAACATGGCCCACTGGATGCGGCGACTCTGCGACAGAGGCGCGAGCCGGGAATCTGGGTCAACGTGGGCTTGGCGTGGCCCGGCCCGGCCTAGCCTGGCGTGGTGTGGCGAGGTGTGTTTAAGGAGTGATTAAAACGCCATGACGTCAGGCTGGCCGCGGGCCTCGGACCTCGGTCGCCTCGCTTAATACAATTAAGCCAAAAATACTTCCAAATGCAAATGGGTAAACTCTCACCTATGCACACTCACATTGACATTCATTCTCTAACATAAATTCGGATTCCGGTACACATTTGTATGTGTGTTTAATTTGGTGAATTTCATAAATTTGAGTCATTGTTCGCTCGCGCTCCGCACTCGAATATTAAAAAGTCCGCAGAAGCCCGTGGCGGGACGGCGGAGGGAACGAGGAAGAAGGGGTGGAAGGGGTGAAGGAGCCGGAGGGAGCTGGTGCCAGGGGCTCCATTAACGCAGCGCTAATTGCTCCCAGAGGCCAGCTTTGGCGCTGCACATTTCACTCGCAGCGACAGGGCCCCGGACGGAACAGGTTGGACTCGTCGGTCCCCGTTGCCACCTGATTGTGAATTCTCCCCGCGATTATTTAATTTCGGAGTGGAATTTTCACCTATAATTATTTTTATATTTTCGCCAAAACGAGGTTTGCCCTGT